>CM067372.1:61445986-61530549 GCA_034401795.1 Chaetoderma sp. LZ-2023a
CACGACACGACGATGTTTTTAAATTGATTCCGATGCGTATAAAAAGAGTGGAACTTAGCTATAAATGAGCGTGTTATGAGAAGAAATGGATACCCTCTTCTCTTTAGGTGTGCTCTGTGAGAACAATATCATGTTCTCAATCTAAAACGCTGACCCTGATATTTTCTGTCGATGATGTTATTGGGGTTACTCATGGGATCATACACTTTCATTTCCCTCCAATTCACCTTTCCAGAGTATCCATCCATCATCTGACCTCGTCATATCAGCTCAGCGCGTGTAGGATGACGTCACAATCATTAAAGGTTTAATATAGACCGTCAGCAATCGCAAATAGTCCGACACGTATGAATTGTATATCTTTATATTCTTTGCTATTTAATAAACATGCTGTTGAATATTTTGAAACTAATTAGACCGGGCGCTTAGGCAGCAACAGCACCCAGTCAAATTAGTTTCCAAATATTCAACAGTTTACGAGTGTAGTTTTTTGGAATTGATAGTCAGGGTGTTCAGAGATCGGTCGATCCCAACACGAGCGAGGTGTGGATGGAGCTTAGCTAGAGATAGGCGGGGCATAGCTAAAACCGGAAAGGTCTATTGCCCTTGAATGAAGCGTCCATCACGTTTTAACCACTTTGTAGGAACTGTCAGTGGCTAATCGATGTTGTCTACTTCCATTTCCTGCTAGTAAGTGTACTTGTTCGTTTCTAAAGACATCAAAAAGACCTGGATCCACTGACTTGTCGGTTTTATTTCGTTTCTTACACCATAAAGCTTAGAGTAGGTGCTTCAGATCATGTATGATCGGTTCGGGGGTTTCTGCAGGTCTATACTATCTGGAGAGTAGACAACGATGCAAACAATAACAGCACCTTCCCTGGACAGTTCTCCACAGACGTTGACTAGCTCCTAGCATAACTTAGCTCTGCGCTGAAGTTAGTACAGTTATCTTTAGCATGTATAGAGATTATTGTTGTAGTCCCATGGACATTGTTAATGTAAACCCCACTTCCTCCATTTGAACCGCTTTACCCGAAGAACAATCTGTAGACCACACGTGTCCCAAATAGTGCTTAGGTACTGGTGCTCAATCATCCAAGTGGCTGTGCTTTCAGTTCGTGTGGGTATTGCAGGAAGCATAATGTGAATGTTGAGGCTGATTTTCTCTGGTGTCCTCTAAAGTGATAATCTCAATTGTCGCATAAGAGGTCGTGGTATGACCGTATTGGATATTCTTAAATCTTAGCTCAAGTGGCTTGGACCTTGTCTTTTGATTCTATGTTTAGCTGCAGGTAGGAGTCGAAAAACCACGATGCCCTTAGTCTGTCAGTCTGTCGGTCGGTTGGTCAGTCGGTTGGTCTGTCGGTCGGTCGGTCGGTCGGTCGGTCGGTCGGTCGGTCGGTCGGTCGGTCGGTCGGTCGGTCGGTCACAAAAGCGTATTACTGGCTGTATCTAAAAAACCCTAGAGATCCGATTTGGCTCAATTTTTAACACAACGAAGGAACTTACCCTGCAATTGGATTTTCGGAATTTGACTGTAGTTAACACTAACAGGAACGTCGATGCCAAGTCTTAGTGTTATCTCGGTATCTGGGTAAAAGAACCCGGATCGGGATCCGATCAAATTCTGGATCTGTGGATATCTCGTAGACTGCTGGTCTGATTTGGATTAAATTATAACACAGGAAATAGCACGACCATACAATAGGGATCCATAAGTTTGGATGTCATCCGAAAAATACGAAAAATACGAAAAAATACGGAACCCGCATCGAGATTTTAATCGGGTATTCTTTCTTTCAGTCTGTCGCTTTCGCATCGCTCCTCCTTGTATGAGGTTATGTCTCGGTGTTATTGTTAGTGTTAGTGTTAGTCTTAGTGTAACACTAGCACCGAGATAACACTGAGACTTGACATCGACGTTCCTGTTAGTATTAACACCAGATTTAGCGTTATCCATCGTGTTAGCACCTTGTGTTAACACTAAACACCCGTTTATAGTGTCAGAGTTAATACCAGCCTCTACTTTTGCCATCATGTTGACACAGGTCATTTGCTAATGCAAAGAGAATAGATGTTCATATATGCACAACATAAAATTCATATAGCGATAGAGGAAATCGCTTTCGCGTCCGCTTCCGCGCATATGGAATCACACACATTGAAGTTAATGATATCCGATTTTTACCGTATCCGCATCCGCACCGCGCTTATGGAATCCTAGCTTAACTGTGATATTCGTCTCTTAATTTGTCGCGCTGCTACTGCGCGATCTGTCTTTATTCCTAGAGCAGTTGTGAGAAAGAGGAACTCTCAGCTATAGAAACAGCAAGAGGTGAGTATGGGTAAAGCAATAAGTAATGCGCGTTTTAACGTGTTGTCTATTGCACCACCCACCCACCCACCCACCGAGATTTCTTTGGCTTGAGATATTCCCTCGATGATTTAAATTCCTGCTTGGCTGGTTCTTTGGCCATGATTTCAGGTGTGAATGGAGGAATCCAGTTTTAGCTAGGCCCCGCCCATCTTTAGCTAAGCTCCACCCACACTTTGCCCGTGTTGTGATCGATGGATCATTGACTATCAATTTTAAAAAACCCGTTGAATATTTTGAAACTAATTTGACTGGCTGCTGTTGCAGCCTATGGCCTATAGCAACAACAGCGCCCAGTCAAATTAGTTTCAAAATATTTAATAGCATATTTATTAAATTGTAAAGACATACAATTCGTACAATGACGCTTAGTCCGTCATCAACTAAGCGGTTGTAACGAACTTATCTACGTCATTGATGATGCACTTGATCATGACGTCATCCTACAAGTCACCTAGTTGATTATGACGTCATATGATTGGTGGAAAAATGGAATCTTCCAATGCTTTTATAAGATTGCATTGTCTGGTTGTTTGGTGTGGTGCAACAAGTATTTGGACACCTTCTTTTACTCCAGAGAGGGGTCTTCTCTTATAAACTCGCTCTGACTTTGTTCAGTTTTCCTCAGGTGTACCACCCCCCCCCCCCACCCCACCCACCCCACACCCTCCGCTTCTTTGTTATAGGCGGGTATGCTTCTACTGGAAGACTGTTCTCTTATTTTACACATTGCCAAGCTATTAATGTATGTTCTAGAGATTATCAGTCGTTGTACTTGTTCCTCTTCATCTCGGAGTGTGGCTTGATCGCACGTTTTTGCATTGGCATTGCTACTACTAAACTAGGCCTACTGCAGTTGGTATCGGTCAATAGTTTTCGGAGTTAGCTCTAGCCATTTTTATAGCTTCAAGCCCTTAGCCAATGGACCTTTCCACTTTATCCATCCATCATATGACGTCATATACAACTACGTGACTCGCATGATGACATCATGAATTACAGCATGAATGACTCGATTTAGTCCGTCTTAAACGCTTAATAGGCCGACACGTTGTACGAATTGTGTCTTTGCTATTTAATAAACATGCTGTTGAATATTTTGAAACTAATTTGACTGGGCGCACCCAATCAAATTAGCTTCAAAATATTAAACACCTTACCTGTATCGTTTTCTGGAAGTTTTCCTACTTCCTTAAATATGTTATTTCTGTTTGCCTTTAATAAAACGTAGGTCATACTATTAAAAGTAGAAGTATGACAAATTATGACTTATGCCAAATGGGTACGTAAAGTAGCATACGCTACAGTTGTATCCTGAGAGAATAAAGGTATCTTGACTTGACTTGACTACTATGAGGCCGGGTGCATCCCAGAGCATATGTCCAGACTCGTTTTAGACGAGCTAGTTACCAAGCCAAAGCACAGTTAATACTGCTTAGTAGTATTACCTCTCCTTTCCACGAATGTGTGTGCTGCTTACATCTTGCTGTTTCCACTTCAGCTACATACTGTTACGCTAACAAGGTGCAGTTGTATAATTACGTAATTCAATTATGTGCTCAATATAATATTGCGCAAGAATGAATGTACGTCTTTGTAAAAGTATTTAGTAGTATAGTTATAAAGTAATAAAACACAGTGTAGGTGTCTCCTCCATAGACACACCTATAAACTACAGTATGTTCCTTTAAATTTAAATGGCCTTTCAAAATATTAATCCTTACCACTCTGATGTCAATATCGTTTTCCTTTGCTCTGATAATGGAAAAGAAACTGGTATACATTTTAAACAATGTCGGTAGAAGATGCACAGCAACATCTTTCACCAAATCTGTTGAAAAGGGAACACCAGTTCATCTTTTAATTTAATTTGAAACTTTAAGATTTTGACATCCAAATGATAAGGATTAATTTAATTCCAGTAACTGGCAAGCTCAATACGGAAACCAGAATGTATATTGGTAGAAAAACATTGGATAGTTAAAGGGTATGAGCAAATCTAGACGTCCTCTCCGTAGTAAAGGGCTGCATATGATGTCTATTTTAAGGCCCCACACCTCAATCAAATTATTGGAGTACCCTATAGACGACGTAACAGTGATTACAGTGAATGGACCGTTCCAGCTTTAGCTAGGCCACGCCCATCTCTAGCTAAGCTCCATGACTGTCAATATCTAGAAAACTATACTCGCAAGCTGTTGAATATTTTGAAACTAATTTTACTGTTTGTTGTTGCTGCCTATGGCATCAACAGCGCCCAGTCAAATTAGTCTCAAAATATTCGACAGAAAGTTTATTAAATGTTAAAGACATAAAATTCGTACAACGTGCCCAACTATTAAGCGTTTAAGACGGACTAAATCTAGTCATCCATGCTGTAATTGATTATGACGTCATCATCCACGTCATGTAGTTGATTATGACGTCATATGATGGGTGGATACACTGGAAAGGTCCATTGATAAACATAGCACTCGCTCACATTAAAAACAATTACCTATAAAGATGATAATCATTCTACCCGATCTACAGTTCCAAAATTGATTTATTATTGGAATCACAAACTGATTTGACAAACATACGAAATTACTATCTTTGTTTTCAAAAACTCAAAATTCTAAACGAAGGACAAAACATGCGGGTGCGTACGTGCGTGCGTGCGTGCGCGGGTGTGTGTGGGTGGGCGTGCGTGCGTGCGTGCGTGCGTGCGTGCGTGCCTGTGCCGTGCCGTGCCGTGCCGTGCCGTGCCGTGCCGTGCCGTGCCGTGCCGTGCCGTGTGCGTGCTTGCGTGCGTGTGTGTGTGGTGCATGAATCGCCGATTGGATAGGTAATTGAGAGGTACAAATCTCTGCACGGCACGGCACGGCACGGCACGGCACGGCATGGTACGGCACGGCACGGCACGGCACGGCACGGCACAGGCACGCATACGCACGCACGCACGCACGCACGCACGCACGCACGCACGCACGCACGCACGCACGCACGCACGCACGCACGCCCACCCACCCACAAACCCGCGCACGCACGCACGCACGCACGCACGCACGCACGTACGCACCCGCATGTTTTGTCCTTCGTTTAGAATTTTGAGTTTTTGAAAACAAAGGTAGTAATTTCGTATGTTTGTCAAATCAGTTTGTGATTCCAATAATAAATCAATTTTGAAACTGTAGATCGTGTAGACAAATCTCTGTACCTCTCAATTACCTATCCAATCGTCGATTCATTCACCACACACACACACGCACGCAAGCACGCACACGGCACGGCATGGCATGGCACGGCACGGCACAGGCACGCACGCACGCACGCACGCACGCACGCACGCACGCACGCACGCACGCACGCACGCACGCACGCACGCACGCACGCACGCACGCACGCACGCACGCACGCACGCACGCACGCACGCACGCACGCACGCACGCACGCACGCACGCACGCACGCACGCCCACCCACCCACCCACCCGCGCACGCACGCACGTACGCACCCGCACGTACGTACGCACGCACGCACACAACACCCACCCCTGCCCACAGCCTAATCCGCTATGCAAAGGCAAGCCTATCCCACCCATACCCATGTTCTGCAATTAACTACATTTCCGTTTTTGCCATAGCTTCCATCCTTCACGAATCTTTGATGTATTATAGGTTAACAGGCTAGCTAAACAAAAACATGCTCTATTGACAATGCAATGTGACTTAGAAAGAAACACTCAACAATGTTCGTCCTTTTTAATCTATCAAACCATAGCAGACCACAATATCATGTCGCTATGATAAATTATGGCATCCGAGTAATAGCTATTGACTGGCTCATATCAACCATAGCGACAACAAACAATATGTATACTATAATGCTGAGCTATCTGATGTTGCTAAGATACCTTATGGTGTTCCTCCGCCATCAATTTAATATTCATACTTTTCATTGATTGAAAGTGTAAAAGAACAGGAATATTGCTTTTATTATGTACACACTGATTGCGTGAATGTTTTCCCGAGTAATTATGACATACATCTTCTATAAGAAAAGTCTCTCGACAACATTCTTAATCATTTAACACTCGTATCAACCAAAAATGGCTTCTGAAGTGGTCTTGAGATATGTCCATTTGCGGATCAAGACAAGACTATTTTTGAAAATTTACCACTGGAATGACTGGCTCGATAACCGAGCCAGTCATTCCAGTGGTGAATTTTCAAAGATAGTCTTCTCTTGGTCTGCAAATGGACAGTTTCTATGAGAAAATTTAAATTTTCCTGAACAAATTTGAGGGTTAAAGGGCGAAGTTAAGATCGATTCACTACCAGTAAACTGTTATTGCGTGTTAACCGCCCAACTGGCGGCGGGTGACCTAGGGCTGCGCGATATACGGATACCATATTGAAAACAGATATCATGCACTGGCGGATTCAAAACCGCTTAAAAATATGCATATCGAAAAATCGAATATTAACATATTTTCGGTTTTTCGTATCATCATAGTTAGAAGTGAAAGATACTAACCAGCGACAATAGTGAAAAGCGTAATGAGTAATGATTGATGCATAAGACATGTTCCCCAGCGTTTCGTTTCACAGATTCTAGCTCAAAGAATCTTCTTAGCAAGCAGGAAATCATGTTAGACCTAATAAGGAGATCATGAATGCAGACATAATCCTCTCTTTCAGTCTGCCCTAATAGACGAATCAAGTATATCGATTACTCATATTGTAAATTTAAGGGTTCAAAATAGGTCGATTTCTCCCGCATTCAGGCGCAAAACATATAGTTAATTATAAAATCAAAAATTATTTGATGTCCAGTGGCTATATCAGTGGAAAGAGAACAGGTCGGCCATAATGAGCTAATTTAAAAGAGTACACGCTTAAGCCTTTAACACTCATATCAGCCAAACAGGTTTCTGCAGTGGTCTTGCGAAATGTCCATTTGCAAACCAAAAGAGGACTATTTTTGAAAATTTACGACTGGAATTACTGGCTCGATAACAGAGCCAGTCATTCCAGTGGTAAAATTTCTAAAATAGCGTTCTCCTGCTCTGCAAATGTACATTTTCTATGAGACATTTTCTTGAATAAATTCGAGGGTTAGAGGGTTAAGTAATCAATATACATACAAATCATACCTTGCTTAATGAGCCAGGTTTTGGGATGGTCGGTTTTGGTAAGATACATAACAAGCAAGTTATATCGTTCATATAGAAGTTATTTAGAACACAATTGAACACGCAGTCAGTACAAGTAGTATTAACGATTCTATTATTAACGCTTCTCGTGACATCTTGTGGTTTGTAATTAAAGTTAGCTGCATATTTATTAGAATTAAATAAATTTAATCAGTTATGGTATAGCCCTGTCTGTTGAATAGAGTCGACATTGATGTTAATGAGTGCTGATTCTTTCAGAGGAATCGTTTGTCTGACAGTGAGGTAACTCACACGGACCTGTCGAGTCGGATTTATCAGGCCCAAAAGTAGTTAAAGAAATATATTCGATTTTACCACCTTTGTACATCGAGTGGGTGAGAGAGTTCTATTTGTCTAGTCAAACTTTCTTGGGTTATCGTAATAACGTTTGTGCGAGAATTTTTGAGTAGACGAATAATTCCATTGCCGGATGATTAAGTGATCTTATGTGGGGCTGAGTACGTCGCTTTCGTGGCTAGAAACGAGGCCACGAATCCACAACATGACGTCATAAACTCATAATCAACTATGCCACATGTAGGCTGACTTACAATCAATTCTGTCATGAATGACTTAATTATGTCTGTCACAAACGCGTAATAGTCCGCCAAGTTGAACACATTTTAGTTCTTGACGATTTAATAAACATTCTGTTGAATGTTTTGAAACTAATTTGACTGGACGGTGTTGCTCAACACGAAGTCAAACTAGTTTCAAAATATTCAGCAGCTAACCAGTATAGTGTTCTGGTAATTGAGATTCAGGCAAGTTAGGGTTCGATCGATCTTAACACGGACAAAACGTTGGTGGGGCTTAGCTAGGGCTTGGTGGGGCATAGCTAAACCTGGATGCATCCATTCTGTTCATTGGTGATGCATAATGGTTAGGTTCTTCATCCGCCGAAATCAGATCTTGATATTTCTGTCTGGACAGGTTTTCAGTCAGACATGGTGTGACACAAATTCTCTTAAAGGAAATCTTCCCTAGTTCTGGAGACCACCCAGGCAACTGTTCCAACATAATGAATGGGCCATTCGATGGCCATGCCAATTTGCGGTATAATCCAAATTGTGTGGCTCAATTTGACAGGCAATTCAAGTCTTCAATATTATATGACTAATCTTAGATTAAATGTCTGTTTCTGCTGTCCTTTGATCAGACATATTGACGAATTTTGGTTCTTCGGGTATGACTTGCAAACTATTTACATGACGATCCCGTCTTGCTACCGGTAAGATTATGATGATGAGGTTGCTGCGACAACCTCTTACCGATGGCGAAGAAGGATACTTGACAGTCCGGCTCGCCTCGTCTTGAAGATGGTTATGACGATATTTATTTGAAAGACAGTCGGGCCTATCTGACTATGAAGATCAAGCGGTACGGATTGGATGTTTCTTCCAACTCTGGGATCAGATTCTAACTATGATTCGGACTTGAACACACTAACCAAACTATTGTCTTACTATGTGTAAGAGGATAATTTTATTGAAGATATTCTAACTGTACAAAACTGACAAAGATATTTAAGCTGGAGCATACAATTGCTCAAGTACAACGGGTACCTGGCTGGTACGAATCAAGTAGTTTCTAAGCTACGCTATGCCTACAACTAACAGCGAACGTAACACCATCGGCGTGTTACGTGAACCACGATGTTGGATTGATTGATCTTCTCTAACTGAAAATGTGTCTTATATAGCCCTCAGAATCTCTGATTCTGAGGTTCTATACATATCTAGATATTTAGATCCTACCCGAATCTGTTCCGATGATTCTTCTAGGTACGTTATAAGCACAGCTTGATTGGCTCGGACAATCAGTCCACCAATCAACTTCTGCTTATTCCCTCCTAGAAGTTCCTACCTAATAATTGTTGGTCGTTCTGACCAATCAATGATCCTTGTATTTCGATTTCAACTTCAAAACCTATTCTATATAATTCTTTGCTACAGAGTTTGATCGACGCTCATTGATCGTGACGTCATTCTGACCAATCAAACTCTGTGCTATTCTTCTATGGAGATCATGCCTCACATAGACAAAGCGGTGGTAGCTGGTTCTGATTTGATGCGATCTGTCAGCTAACTAACAACATTACGGAATGTGTTGTTGTTGCATGCCATTGTATGAGTGACATATAGTTGATATACAAATTTCGATTATCTTATTAATTCCTACAGGATGCTACAATGTCCGTGTCCTGTCCATTGCCTATTGATGGATAAGCCTGTAGGATGCTAGAGTTAATAGGCACATGAGCTGTATGATCTCATTGCCAGCTGATGTTGTTCTATTCTCCTGTGAGAATCTAGAATGCCTACGTCATCAACTAAGTCCATTGTCACGTCCGATTCCAGTGATTCTTATACATTGATTATTTTCTAAACTATCGATCCAAACGACTGCTGAATATTATAAAAGTGTATGCCGACTGAACAGCAACAACTTTCATCTAAACTATTTCCAGATACACATCAACTCAGAACCGTGGGACTTATTCCAATCAATTCGACTATTTCAATTATGATACTAAACTCCCAAACAACAAGTTTCAGTGTACTATATCTGCACCCCATCCATTTAGCAGAAATCAAATATCATCAGCACTGGCTGATGTAATAATAATAAACTAAATATTGAGAGTATAAAGTCAACCGGTCCATTAGCTCACCTGGTATTTTCAAACCATAGATATTACTTAGGACTTACTCGCAAATATAAGACATCCAGCGGGGTCATGACTCCCACAAGACAATTCCATATCTACACATGCCCATCAACCAAAGTTAGTTAACCATCTCTTAAGGCCTTAAGAGAGTGTTAACTAACTCGTTGTACAACATCAACAACAAAACCTCACTATACCAGGGCTATCAAGACCAACATAATGAAAATAAAATCAACAGTTAAAATAACAGTTCCACGCAATACAAACGGTACGATCCAATATTAACTACGCCATCAGTTAATAAACAGTATAAATGGCTATTAAACAGAACGAAATGTTAAATAAACAGTGAAATACGATAAACAGTTAACTATTTATCAAAAGCTAAAATAAACAGTACAGTATGACATTAGTACAATAATAGCATAGTATTCAATGAATACAATACGTAAAATAGATTATAAGTCCTCATATTCCATAGGAATACTGTTCAGCTCCACGTCCACCTAGCCATCAACCGTAGGGTCGATCTCAGTCCTTGAATTGTCGTTAGGCGACGACCCCCTGTTAGGCATCCTCGACGGCATTGGCAGCGCTGCAGGCAGCTGCGGCCGTCGGATCTGGGCAGACCTGTAACTCAGAATCCTTGCCGCACATCGCTTTCGTGTGAAGCACCTCCACATGCGGATCAGGATTCCACACTTGTATAATATAAATAACAACACAATTAATGCGACGACGGAGGCTGTTGAGTATGAAAACACAGAGCGTATGCCGATGCCGTCGACCATCGCTGGGTCAACCTCCGATAATGGTGCTAGTGGCACATATTTAGTCTTACGTAAATGGTCCCATTTTTAAATTTTAAGATGGTTAATAATTAGGGATTGGTTTAGCACTCCGGCCACATCCAATTGGGGAACATCCACCACAAGACTGATTCGACTATAAGTCCGACTATAAGACTGTATAGGTTCGAACTGCCACCCTTTCCCACTGTAATCGCAACCACTTGACATCAACGCATACAGACCACTCTTAACCACACAACAGTCCGTCAGTCGTCCTCCACAATGCACTTCGATAGTCTCGCCAAAGGTTTGCAATACAACACCTACTTTCTTATGGGCGAACAATTTACTAGGTGTTTGTTGGACCCGACAACCTGACTAAGTCAAAAGACTTACATAATGCCATACTGTTGCTATGGTCCATATTCCCACTCTCCTCCAGCAAAGTTATGATAATTATCTGAAAATTGTCCATCTATGGGTACTCACTTAGCTGTGGATAACATCATTACCCATGGGTAATATAACCACAATTGCATCTTAACAATGGACAAAACAGAGGCTGTGATGTGCAACATTCGGGTTACAGTTGCATAGTCATCTACTTTAATAAATTTGTTTAATATGGTCCTATCTCTTCCATATACTACATGTATGAAAACTATTACTAACACGAACATTTTAAACAGATTCATCGTTTAATTTGAAACGCAAACCCAAAATTTACAATGGTGCTCAATAAGTGCGTTGTTACTATTACAGCAATTAAGCAGCGATTAAAATTATCTCATGCTACGCCGCTTTATAACGGCTTCAATACGACTTCAATACGACTGATAAAGTCATCGTATATAGATCGGCCAAATGCACCAATCCTAACATGCTTACTGTCTGAGTTGAACTCAGGAGCATGACTGCGCTTGCGCAGATTGTAGGAGTGCGATGGAAGTGTTTCCATTGGCTCGTTGGCAGGCTCGGGTACATCCTCCGAGGTGTCCATCATTACAGTACAAGGCGTCTCTGATGTATCCACTTTGGATCATTACTTGTACCAGGTCGATCTACATCCATGTCGACCACCTTACCCACCTTACGCACCTTTGGCTCCCAAGTAGAAGCTGGTCGCTTCCTCCGAGCTACTTTATGAGGTGTTGCGTTGGAGTCGGGTACTGGCAAAGGTACGGACTCGGGTAATGGTACAATTCGTGGATGATGGCTGGCTTTCGTACCTTTTGCACGGTTACGAATATGGCATGGTCTTACTTTGTTCCAGCACATCTCTGAGTCGACTACACATAGCCTGGATATGTTAAGCACGTGTACCCTCCCAGACCTTTGATGGTGGACATGGGCCATGGGTCCGTTGATCTTAAAGATCTCATACTCAGGGTCACTGCGAGAGGTTAACTTCATCCTCTCCTCAGCTTTTACGACCACTGAATCGCCAATCTTATACTCACCAGCGTTTGCACACTTGTCAATCTCTTCTCGGTGTACTTCTCGAGACGTGGCTGTTTCTCCTCGAGCACGCAGTAAGGCATTATTGAGACATGTTAGATCATGCGAAGCATCAAGTGGGATAGCAAACGGAAGTCTTGCACGTCGACCATACATCAGATAGAATGGCGTATATATCCAGTTGTGGAGTGGCGAGTGTTGCGGTACGCTGTTAAAGCTGCACCTAACTCATCCTCCCAAGCGCGAGACTCATTATTTACACCTTTCTGGATTAACTCCTTAAGAGTGTGATTGAACCTCTCAGTACGTCCGTTAGTTTGTGGATGATACGGACTCGATCGTCTATGATCAATACCATGTTCATGGAATCGCTGTTCCAGAGAATTTGAACAGAATTCTTTACCCTGATCTGTAATCAGAATCTCAGGGACACCATGACGAGCAACATACTCATTGAAGAATTTATCTTCAACATTCTGAGATGTCTTAGCCGCGATCGGATATGCTTCTGCCCAGTGATTGATCACCATCATAATGTAATTATTACCTTTATTCGACTCTAAAAGTGGACCAATTAAATCCATACCAATTATCTGACTTGGATAACTGGCCATTGGCATCTCACTATACTTAAGTCGAGTAGTGACAGGTTGGTTGACCTGGCACGTCGTACACGTTTCAAGCATACGTACCACGTCTTTTCTCAAAGATGTCCAGACAAACGAATCTCTTACCATACCGATGGTCTTCCTCAGACCTTGGTGACCAGCTCGTTCATGAGCCTTCCGGAGCACTTTCTCACGGAACAGGGTAGGTAGTAAGATCCTGGGGTACTCAGCATCCAATGCTGAAGGTGGAATTAAAGAATACAATATGCCATTATTTACCATGTACTCCTCCGGTGTATTCTTAAATAACTCCGGGTATTCCTTGGTTTGTTCGGCACATAATTCCTCGTACAGTACATCATATACCTCTAAAGGGATGTGATGTAAAGCACCTTCGTCTACCTCAGGTATGATGTAATCGCCCGTGTCCAATGTGGCGACTTCTACCGGATGACGTAACCTGGACAACATGTCCGCTCTAATATTCTTCGAGTCTTGGATGTATTCTATCTTACATCCATACTCTGCAATCAGTACTGCCCAGTGCTGCACTTTCGTGTTCTTAACTTCTCCCACAAACAAACTCTTTAGGGGTTTGTGGTCAGTATACATGGTAAACTGCGCGTCAAATAGATAAGGTCGAAGCTTCTTCAATGCGTAGATCACAGCATAAGCTTCCTTTTCTATTACGGGCCAATTCAACTGACTGTCTTTAAGAGTAGAGCTAACATACTGTATGACACGCTCTATACCCTTATCATCAACCTGCACTAGTATCACACCTATTGCATAGCTAGACGCATCAGTATATAACCTATACGGGGCATTCAAGTTCGGATAGTGAGTACGGTCTCACTACACAGCAAGTTCTTCAATTTCTCAAACACTTGCTGTTCGTGCTTACCCCATTCAAATCTCTTATACTTCTTAGTTAATTCTATCAGAGGCGTGGCAATTTCGGCATAGCCTCTTACACAAGATCGGTAATAACCTGTAGCTCCGAGAAAACTACGCACTTCACCCACGTCTCGTGGTGGTGACATTTCTCGTATGACTTTGACCTTTTGACTCTGTGGAGCTACACCTTGCGCATAAATGTGATACCCTAACAAGTCAACAGACTTACTGGCAAAGTCACATTTCTTTTTCTTCAACTGTAAATTATATTCCTGAATCTTGCGCATGACCAGGCGCAAATGATGTGCATGTTCCGCCGGATTTCGTGAATATACGACTATATCGTCGACGAAAACATGCACATATTTTCCTACATAATTTCGGAAAATGTCATTCATTGCCCTCTGAAATATGGCACCTGAGTTGCAAAAACCAAAAGGCATCCGAATCCATTCAAAAAGACCTTCACTGCAAACGAACGCTGTTTTCTCGATGTCTTGGCTGGCCATGGGTATCTGCCAATAGCCAGACTTCAAGTCCATCGTAGAAAATATCGTTGCACCTCTCATAGAATCAAATATATCGGATATGTTCGGTAACGGATAACTATCCTTACGGCATACAGAATTTAATTTTCTAAAGTCCACACAAAATCTTCTTTGGTACCAGAGTTATGGGTGATGCCCAGGGTGATGACGATGGTCTTATGATGCCCGCTGCTAGCGTCTCTTTAACCTGGTTTTTAACCAAGTACTGCTTAGCCAACAATAGGCCTTCTGCCTTATAGGAGGATAATCTCCTGTCAGAATCGTACATTTTACCTTGGTTACATGTTCTAATGTACTTGGACGAGTCGTATCGAAATTATTGGCAAAGTCGCTCAGTACTTTGTCAATAACTGCATATCCGGTCGTTTCTTTGCAACTGGCATATACATAATCATTCTGCCGTCTATACAGAATTCTAAATGGGTATACTCGACCAAACCATACTACCTCTTTGGTCTTGTAGTCAATCCTTGCATTTCCCAAGTACAAGGGATCAGCGCCAATTAGACATTCATCCCTCATACTACTCACAATCATACATGGAATAGGCCGGGAATTCTTAAATTTTATCTGAGTTTCTCCCAAAATGTCTATTGGTGAACCATTTACTGCTAACAATGTTTTAGCCTTTTTCAATGGCCGAGCATTCAGAATGCTCCACCATATATCCTTTCTAACAAGGGATGTACTAGCACCAGTATCTATCAATGCATCTACATACTCACCCTTATTCTCCTGACTGCTTGGTTCGATTTCTAGCCAGATAAAGAATCGTTCAGTCACCACTGATACCCTCCGACTCCGTTTAACAGACTCCGTCGTCCATTATTCACTACCTCAGCATATGACTGTCGTCTTCCATCTATGGACAGGGCTCCTTCGTCGCTGTGAGAATAATGGCCATACCTGTCCGTATATGCATCGGTGAGGACGAATCCCTCACAGTCCTCATATTCTTCGTTCATACTCGCTTTATTCGCGAAATCCTTGCGAGTGTTTCGCGAATACGCCCGCGGAGTGGTTTCGAGTCCGTTATACACATTACCATTATCACAATGATCATCTATTCTGTCCACTTGCATGGGTTCATCTCGTCGGTCCGATAGTCGGGGACGCTTCAGAGCGCGTCGCTGCTGCATTGGTTGTTGCGATGGGCATTCTGACTGATAGTGTCCTGTTTTCCCACATCCATAATGCGTTATCTGTTGTTTGTTCTGTCTGTCGGAAAAGCAATCCCTAGCCGTATGACCTAGCCTACCGCATGTGAAACACGTCATCGGCGGACGCTGAGGACGCTGTTGTTGGACTTTCGGTGCTGATGGTCGTCGGGATGGTTGTATAGGCTGGTCGCACTCATTCTTGTAGTGCACTGGTCGGCCACAATTAAAGCAGGTGATTTGCTTCTTTGGGTACTTTGGGCACAGCTTTCGTCCTATGTGGTTGCGGCTTTGGTCGCTCTGAGCATTGCGGTGCTGCGTGTGGTGGTGGAGAAAATACCGGTCCACTTTGTAAATTTTCAATCACTGAACAGAGACGCTCAATCAGATTGGTTTGCTGGCTCATCTGTCTTCTCATCGAATTTATCACAGACCAGACATCTTTGCCCTCTTCCTCATTGATCATATTGAATTCCATATCCTCTTCCCTTCGAGGAGAAATATTCATTGCCTGCAACAAGTCGTTGCAGCCTTCTTCCTCCTCGGTTAGCTCCATAGCTCGCTTCACGTCGTTAATCTTCTTACGCACTATGCATCGCCCCTTTCCATGGTCGCTCAATGCTTTATTATATGCCGACAATATTATCCATTTGTTGTCAATGTTTTCTTCTGGATATGCCCTCGCTGCCATCTCCCTATATCGCCTTTTAAACGATACCATTGTCTCGCTTCAGCGTTGTCGTACAGCCTCTAGGTCATACTTTACTCTCTCCTGCTCGTTTGCAGATACGAAATTTATTGTGATGAAATCTTGCAGTTCTTCGTATGTGACTGCGTCCCGTACTTTCCCATGGACGAATCCGTTGATGGCCTTTGACAATTGCCCTCACGACGCGCAGGTGACTATGTAGACAGGCATGCCATCTAGATTGCCCTCAGTCGCCTCCCATACCCGGCGGGTTTCATCCAAAAATTGCCGGACTTCCTCGGAGAAAAGCCTGTCGCAGGGTTTTACTCGCTGCGTCAATTCTCGAATCTCTCGTCAGAGGACTCTATTCCGCTCTCTACGATCTCCCTCCAACACGATTGTGTTGGCCATCACTGTTCCCATTTGTCGCATGGTTTCTACAGTCTCCTGTCGAAGCTCGGCGCCATGCTGAACTGTTATGGGCGGTAAACCGCCATCTGGCCTACGTGGCATTGCCATACTTGATTATTACACGATACAGTTCTTATTGATAATATAGTTGTACTATAGCTCTTTTAAGTCGTGGCTGTTCTTCACATTGAATGTCTGTCGTTATCTTTATTATAGTGTTTTCTCTGTACTCTCATGTTGAGTTACTTTCGTGTGCTCAGAAATTTTTACTAGGTCTATAAAGTTTCTTACTCTCTCACATACGTCGTCTAGAATGGTAACTACTGGTCTCGTCGGCGTAGATGACATACTCTTAAAGTACTTACAAATTTTACGAATATAAAACACACGATGTTGATGAGTCTGACTCCCAATCCTGGCAGACGAAGCCAATGAAGAATTTTGGATCTTCGGGTATGACTTGCAAAATATTTCCGTGATGATCCCGCCTTGCTACCGGTAAGATTATGATGATAAGGTTGCTGCGACAACCTCTTACCGATGGCGAAGAAGGATACTTCACAGTCCGGCTCGCCTCATCTTGAAGATGGTTATGACGATATTTATTTGAAAGACTGTCGGGCCTATCTGACTATGAAGATCTAGCGGGGTACGGATTGGATGTTTCTTCCAACTCTGGAATCAGATTCTAACTATGATTCGGACTTAAACAAACTAACCAAACTATTGTCTTACTATGTGTAAGAGGATAATTTTATTGAAGATATTCTAACTGTACAAAACTGACAAAGATATTTAAGCTGGAGCATAAAATTGCTCAAGTACAATGGGTACCTTGCTGGTACGAATCAAGTCAATGCTAAGCTACGCTACTCTACAACTAACCACGAACGTAACACCAGCGACGTGTTACGTGAACCACGACGTTGGATTGATTGATCTTCTCTAACTGAAAATGTGTCTTATATAGCCCTCAGAATCTCTGATTCTGAGGTTCTATACATATCTAGATATTTAGATCCTACCCGAATAAGTTCCGATGATTCTTCTAGGTAAGTTATAAGCACAGCTTGTTTGGCTCGGACAATCAGTCCACCAATCAACTTCTGCTTATTCCCTCCTAGAAGTTCCTACCTAATAATTGTTGGTCGTTCTGACCAATCAACGATCCTTGTATTTCGATTTCAACTTCAAAACCTATTCTATATAATTCTTTGCTACAGAGTTTGATCGACGCTCATTGATCGTGACGTCATTCTGACCAATCAAACTCTGTGCTATTCTTCTATGGAGATGATGCCTCACATAGACAAAGCGGTGGTAGCTGGTTCTGATTTGATGCGATCTGTCAGCTAACTAACAACATTACGGAATGTGTTGTTGTTGCATGCCATTGTATGAGTGACATATAGTTGATATACAAATTTCGATTATGTTATTAATTCCTACAGGACGCTACAATGTCCGTGTCCTGTCCATTGCCTATTGATGGATAAGCCTGTAGGATGCTAGAGTTAATAGGCACATGAGCTGTATGATCTCATTGCCAGCTGATGTTGTTCTATTCTCCTGTGAGAATCTAGAATGCCTACGTCATCAACTATGTCCATTTGTCACGTCCGATTCCAGTGATTCTTATACATTGATTATTTTCTAAACTATCGATCCAAACGACTGCTGAATATTATAAAAGTGTATGCCGACTGAACAGCAACAACTTTCATCTAAACTATTTCCAAATACAAATCAACTCAGAACCGTGGGACTTATTCCAATCAATTCGACTATTTCAATTATGATACTAAACTCTCATCCAACAAGTTTCAGTGTACTATATCTGCACACTATCCATTTAGCAGAAATCAAATATCATCAGCACTGGCTGATGTAATAATAATAAACTAAATATTGAGAGTATAAAGTCAACCGGTCCATTAGCTCACCTTGTATTTTCAAACCATAAATTTCACTTAGGACTTACTCGCAAATATAAGACATCCAGCGGGGTCATGACTCCCACAAACAATTCCATATCTACAATATGTATTGATGGGTTAGTTTCTGGGCTATCTGTCAGAGTGTACTATTCAACAAGAGAGTCACATAATTATGAGGTGAACGTTAATAATGTGTTGGTGCTTCACCACCCGTCGTCGTATCTATGGGGCAGCCACGAAGGGAATCTGTTTATTCCAGGTCCTCTGATCTTTCTCAGCTTGCAGGTAGCACCTCATAATTTGCAACATGGTGCGATTATATCTGTGCACCTGTATATTAACACATGCATGGTATAGGGGTATATATGATGCATTTGGCAGTTTTCAGTAAGCGGCAGTGATTACAAAAGAGAGTATCACCAACACCCGACCTGATTGGTATGGAAAGAACAATCAAATTTTGCTACACAATTCTCTGCAAATCACCTGTTCATTAATTCTGCCCCTTGTTTGGGTTTAGCACGCCATTCTACACCTTTTGGAAATATGTCAACTAAAGAAATATACAGCGATTACTAGAATGTGATTCAATGAAATGTCCTAAATGTCCAAATGAAAGCGTTCTTCAGGGGTATCTCTCATGGTATTGATCCAAAAATGATTTTGTTTTGACATTTTTGTTTCTGTTCTGGTTTCAGATCTTACATGGTGTGATATATGTTCAACAATCCACGGAGCATCCCTACAATATAATGTTTTGGTGTAATTGAATGAATGTATTTTGATTGACCTATATATATATATATATACCGACCCATTCTATGTACAGTCAGGCGTGATATGTCCACCAGGACCTGGCAGCTGGCGTTGACGGGTATAGCACAAAATCTGCCTGTGTACGATCAATCAGTACCCTAAAATCGAATGTTTTGTCATGTCTTTCTTAATGATACCTCCAGATGGAGGTCCGTTGAACGGGTGGGTGAGCATAGAAACGCTGACATACCCAAGAACGTGATTTCGATGACAACGTACAGGTATGTCTCCCATGAAGGGCTCTAGTTCCTTCTTATTGTTACGGTATACTCATGAATCGATACACCTAACGATATCCACGGTACTTTGAACAATACAATGTCCATCCTTAACAATACCACCTTGTGACTGAACATGAAATTCTTTTATCACAATGGCTTGTTATTCTGACAGGTTTTGTGTCGATCGATGGATTGTATGAGCAAATGAACGATGCTACTACAAATACATATTAGGTTCCCATGTATTAGCATCATCAGTTGGTGATTCATTTGAAAAAACCATGTAACGCGTCGATAAAAATGGTGTCGTTGATGCTAATACATGAATATGTTGAGCGTGCTACGATGTGACTTCAAGAAAGCAGGACTCGGTGCACTCAAGTCAAGAATTGACCTAAGGAAGCTAAGGATTTCGGCTGAGGACAAGACACGGTGGGCAAAAGCGAAGAAGGACTGATTGCAGCTGTATGATGTTTCTACTACAACAGCCGCAGAATACACTAATCATACATGGGAACCTAATATACATTTGTGGTAGCATCGCTCATTTCAGGGTAGTTACTACGACCTTGGGATGGGGATGACTATTGTTGCAATAAGGATTCACAGCCTTAAATTACATCCATATTTAAATTACAACAAACAACCCTTTTACTGCCACTTACATATTTAGGGATGAGGGAACATTATTTGTAATGCCAATTGTGCGTAACCGGTTCTAATTTCCATAGACTCGTCAGAAACCTAACCATGATAGCCTATAATTCTTTTAAAGAATTCGTTTTCCGGGAACTGTACATTCCGAGCATCTTCCATGCCTTCCACGTACGCAGTTCTAAGCGTTGATTATGCGCTGTTGGTGTGACCATCCGCAATGATCCTCGAGTGTAAATGAAGTTTTCTACATGCCAGTTAGAACAAGTTTTTGTTCTCATCCCCCCACCCCATAGAGCATAATAGTTGACATCAAGAGAATATGTAGACAGTCAAGAAACGATGTATTATTACGATACTCAAATTATATATTGATCGACTGAGTTGATCTTTGCAAATGCTCTCCAGTGTACAGTAGGCTCTACAGCTTAAGATTAACATAACATTTTCCCGAAACAAAATAAAACGTACTGTTGAATATTTTGTACATAATTAGCTTGGAAGACATTGCTGCCAAAGCCAGTGGCAGACGATCCAACATGTATGATTATGTATGTATGATAATACATGTGTATGCCATACATGTTCATCATACACGATCAAACAGCATCGGACATTGTTGGATGAATTTACCAACCAGTGGATACTAACAAAATCACGTGATTTAAATACTGGTATATGATTGGCTGTTTCATCCAACATGTTGGACGCTGTCGGACGAAAGTTGAACATCGTCCGACTTTTTTTGGGTGTGATTCGACTGTCAAAAGCTATGACACACGATCAAACATCATCCGACTTTGTCGAATCATACATGTATAATCACACATATTGGATTGTCTGCCATTGGCTTAAGGTGGCAATGTCTTCCAATCCAATTCGCGTTTCCAGAGTTTCCATCCACCATCTGACCTCGTATGACGTCATAATAAGCTCAGCGGGTGTATGATGACGTCACAATCATTACGAAACAAAGGGTTCCATCTAGACCGTCATCAAATCTCAAACTGTCCGACACGTTGTATGAATTTTATGTCTTTGTAATTCTTTGCTATGTAATAACCATGCTGTTGAATATTTTGAAACTAACTTGCCTAAGGCAGCAGCAGCAGCAGCACCCAGTCAAATTAGTTTCAAAATATTCAACAGCTTAAGTGTGTAGTTTTTGGGAAGTTGATAGTCAGGGTGTTCAGAGATCGATCGAGCCCAACACGAGCGAGGTGTGGGTGGAGCTTAGCTAGAGATGGGCGGGGCATAGCGAAAATGGAAAGGTCCATTATATTTAAAATATTCAACAGATCATTTCCTACCAACAAACAAGTGTCTGGTGTTCTTGTGGAGACATTCTAACTTATTAATGCGCTGTACCGTAACCGCTGTAGTCATGTAATTCATCATTATAACGCTTTATCACAAACAACAAGAACGACTGAACAAGTACACCAGGGGGCCCGCCGGATTGCGTCAACTGTAATAATGGGTATCAGGTCAATCATTACACTAGACCTTTTGAACCACCCTGCTGCTCTTGTCAGTAAAACAACTCAAACCTGTTTATAAAGACAATCTTGGGTCGTTCATGCATGCCATAGAAAATACATTTTGGGCTAATCATAGTTTCAGGGAATAACTGTGTTACGACCCCAATAGCTGGTGATAGATTTAAGCAGATTTGTCTATATTTCTTATCCGTCATTCGAACCCATTTCCCTTTGTGTCTCCTCATCCGGGTATTGATGTACGACGCGGTCCTTTGAACTAGATTACACGATTCGTTTATAATTTAATCAGTATGCGGTTCAATATTTTGAAACCAATTTGACTGCGAGCTGTTGCTACCACATGTCGTCACCCGTTCAAGTCACTACCACATATGCCGTCACAGGTTCGAGTCAAATTACTTACAGAATATTCGATAGTTCACCACTTTAATGGTGTTCAAATCTAGATTTTGTCATTTCGAATGGTTAATGCGATTCCTGCGTAGTTTGTCAAAGATGCCTCGAAGCTGTCTGTGTTTACTATCTGGCAAGTCGAATTTGATTATCAGCCAAGAACAAAATCGGTAATCTTGTTAAATTTGTCTGCCGGATCAGTTTTAATTATCTTCAAAACCCGAACCTGTAGTCATGTTGAATATGTCTGCCGGGTCAGCTTTAACTGGCTAACTGCGGCAAGCTACCAATGCGCAGTTTCAATGCGTAAATACTGTTGAATATTTTAAAAACAATTTGACTGAAAGTTGTTGGTCGCTTAGCCACCAACAACTTTTATGGCCTAGCCACCACCAACTTTCGGTCAATTTAAAACAAGAGTTCAGCATATCCAGTGTTAAACCCCATGGAAAATGTAGTCTACAGAAATTCATCAGACAGACAGTTTAATGGACCCTTCCATTTTTAGATATGCCCCGCCCATCTCTAGCTCGTACAACAACTCAGACTCTCAGAAGAGCTAACGAAGGGCCAAATAGAATCATTTATGAAGTAATTATTATGCCACCATCCTACACGCCACTTAGCTGATTATGCCGTCATATGACGTCAGATTGATAGATGGATACTCTGGAAAGGTGAATTAATTGTCTTCCCAGAACAAAACTGGTAATCTGGTAAAATTTGTCTGACGGGTCAGCTTTAATTTTTTTGCAAGACCCTAACTAGGAATCCTGTAGAATGTGTCTGT
Organism: Chaetoderma sp. LZ-2023a; assembly: GCA_034401795.1. Classification (NCBI taxonomy): domain Eukaryota; kingdom Metazoa; phylum Mollusca; class Caudofoveata; order Chaetodermatida; family Chaetodermatidae; genus Chaetoderma; species Chaetoderma sp. LZ-2023a. Next base: position 61,469,102 of record CM067372.1, read on the forward strand.
CGAGGCAGCTTTAAAGGATGGACCCGAGCTTTCACTCAAGTATATGACGTCATTATCAATTACGTCACTCATAGGCTGATGTCACAATCAAAATGCGTATTGAATGACGTAGGCTGTTTAGCTCAAGTCAAGTGTATACGAATTGTATGCCGTTGATGGAATAACTATTTACTAATTAAAAAGCATTATGCTTACTAGTTTGAAACTAATTTGACTTGGCGCACAGCCAAATTAGTTTCAAAATAGTCAACAGCTCACCGGTATAGCTACCTTGAAATTGAGATTCTTGGAATTCAGGATTCAAAGTATATACATGTATATATTGAATACATCACGCGTAAAACGTGGGCCAAACTTTGCTAGAAATGATGTGTGTGTAGGTCATAGCTAGAAATGGGAGGGGCACATCTAGAAATATAACACCCCCCCCCCCCCATATCATGTTGCAAGAACATAACTATGAATCCTGTAGAATGTGTCTGTCAGGTTAATATTAACTATTTCACGGTGAAAGCGGTTAATTTTGAAGAACTTTCGGTCGACTCTCTGAAGATCTTAGAAAGATGGGGAGATTGAAGGAACTATAACAGGGCCTGGGAGTGAGTGGCACAGTGGCGGCAGGGTGGCTCCTCAGAGAAAGTTTTGAAATGTTAACGTGTCTGAGAAATCATCTCCTGCATTGTGTGTCATAGTATTGCAGCGAAGCGTGAGGGTGACACGAATGCCACCCCCCCACCCCCCTACCCCGGCCGTACCCACCGCCACCCCACCCACCGCCCAGATGATCAAATAGTAGGCCTATGTGGCGGATATATTACCACCACCCCTTACTCCCACCCACCCTCACCCATAATCTACGCCCCTCAATATATCCGCGTCAGTCACACACATGATAAGATCTCTATCCAGATATATCCTTAGATATGTCATAATGAGTGGGCGTGGTGACTGTGGTGACGTCGGGTCGGTAGAGAGGTCGTTGATAATCACGTGATGATAGCCAGGGGAGCATATGACTGTCGGTCGATAAGATGAGATACGTCGCGGTTGAAGATTGTAATGTTCAAAGAAGCGGCTAATTACCTAATTATACCAGTGATTTATCTGGCGCTTGGTATCGACATATTTCTGCTGAAACTCTATACAGTACATCTCATATACAGGTTAAAAATGTTTCCAAGAACACAAACAGACATGTGTTAGATAGTACAATTTTGAACACGGTGTAAGAAATGTTCTGTTTAATATTTTGAACATAATTGGCTTGGAAAATGTTGCTGCCTTAGACAGCAACGTCTTCCAATCTCATTATGTTCAAAACATGCGACAATAGGTCTACGTTTTATTTTGTTTTGGAAACAAGTTAAGTTATTTCCGAGTATTACTTCACGCGCATCGCTACAAGGTAGTTGTGGACCCTCGCGTGTACGCTAAACTTTCTTAGGCCTCCGTGTTCACAATCGAAACAGTTAATCCGACCCAAAACTAGAAGTGGGGGGGTGGTGGTGTGGTGTGGTGTGGTGTGGTGTGGTGTGGTGTGGTGTGGTGTGGTGTGGTGTGGTGTGGTGTGGTGTGGTGTGGGGTTGCTTCGAAGTAAAAGTTTTTCGTTAATACCTTTTCCGAAATATAGTGATTATAAAGGAATTCACGGGGACAGACAGGGTGGCGGGTATTATGTGATTCTCGGTAAGGAGCGCCCCATCCTCGTAGATAGGAAATGCATTGCGTTCATGTTACAGATTTACTTCGAGACAACTAGTTCGAAATTAGTTAATCGCCGATTTTTCGAGTTTTAGAATTAACTAATCCGATGATAGTATCGAAATATCGCGTTCAGACTTAAAGGTGCATATTCACACCAAATGCTTCAGAATAAGATTGTTAAAAATGTATACTTTTAGTTGCCTAAATCATGTGACTTGATGTAATGAAACGAAATAAATCTTAACATATGATAATTTCATTCTATATAAATAAATATAGTATTTTTCTTGTGAATTTGAATTAGGGACTCATGTCTCTAATTCAATTTCACAATTAAAAAAATTATATTAATGCATACGTAATGGAATCATAATATGTCAAGATTTATTTCGTTTTATTGCATTTAGACACACAATTTAAGCCTCTAAAAGTATACAATTTTGACAATTTTAGTATATACAGCAACAACTTACAGCAACATAGAAAATTAACACTAAAGCCATTGAACATCCTCATATAAACTTACAATTTAATAGAGAGGTCCGCTATGCCACTCGGGTATCTGACGTCATAATCGAATAGGCCTACTTGTTAACTAACGTCACAATTAAAATGACGTCGTTGCTTCATGAAAATCGTGACGAAGCAGCTGGTATGACTGACTATAGTTAACGTAAGATTAAAAAAATAGTCATGTTTTGGTCTGCAAGTGGAAATTTCTCAAGACATAGAACTGCAGAAGTCATTTTGGCCGGATTGCCTATTAAATGGACACAGCGGTTAACTTGCCGCATCTGTATCACTCAGTGCAATCAATACGCAACGACCCGTCAAATATCACGTGATTTATTGCTTCAGGGATGGAAAGCAAATTTGCCGCTGCATTCTATCATCCAATTTAAGTAACGCTATATGTCTCTTGTTTGGTAACCATGTGCACAGCGCTTGCAGATACAAGGCCTCGTATTGATTGATCGACTCGCCTGTCAGCGTCATGTCATTCATATGAATTCGCAAATTTGCGCAGACCAAGTGAACTCTACATATATAGGTTTGTATAGTTAAATGGCAGTAAAGACCTACAGGGATATTTAAAAAACAACTTCAAATGATATGACTTTAAGCATTCATTGTGCATTCTACCGCCAACTATATATTGCCATTTTGATGCGTTCACGCGCCACTCAACCCCCCCCCCCCCCCCCCCCCCCTTACTCACCCCACCCACTCACCCCCCCCCCCCCCCCGCCGCCTTCATCCCTGCCTCCTGCCGCCTCCCTCCCTCCCTCCCCTCCCTCTTTCCATCCCCTCACCTCCGTCACTCCTCCCTCCCTCCCTCCCTCCCTCCTTCCACTACTACGTCCCTCCATCTCTCTCTCCTCCAACCCCCCCCCCCACCTCCCCCGCCTTCCCGCTCTCAATGCGGATAGTATGTCACAGAATAGATGCATTATCAAGCTTGACATCAATGTGGCAACAAAAAAACAATCAATCCAACATCGTTCATGCCACAAACTTTGACCTATATTTTCTTCAACTAGATCGCGTTGAAATCCCTAAAGCGTGTCAAGCAATAACGTAATGAATCAAAACACTAAAAGCATATAGACACCAATACAAACCCCGGTGATCCATCAAACTAAGGTGGAGTTATCACTGACATTTATGATGGACACCTGTGGTGGGCAGACATATTGAAATTTTAATCATCATCGATTTCAATGAATTCCTTCGTAAGTTATTGCCGCATTAGGGACAGATGGGCTTAAACAATCCACCGACCCGATCTATGCCCTGATAACGCAAGCTACTGGGCCAAATACTGGGCCAATACGGTCCGCTATTGGCTCAGTACCGGCCCAGTAATCTCCGTTATCATTGTAACCGTCTATGGAAACCACACGACTGTGGTTCTTTAGAACTTGTGACCATACAAGATATTAATCATAGTAAATTAACTGTATGAAGCAACCACATGTCTTTAGTGACCGCTGTTAGATGAGCCATACAGTGGCCGCTATAGACAGATCAGACTCTCTAACAGATATTATAAGCAATGCAGAATTAAAATGGAGGAATCAAGTATATAACGTCATAATCAATTACGTCACATGTATGCTGACGTCACAATCATGGGAACGTATTATAACTCCTTCACGAAGCTGGATCGGTCCATCATGTGTACGCATTGTCTGGCTTTGATGTATTTAATACACATTCTGTTGAATATTTTGAAATTAATTTGACGGTAGCTGTTGCTGCCGTAGGTGGCGAATGAATTTGAGTGGAGGGTGGGCGTATATTGTCATGGCTTGTGGTAGTATATTGCGGAGAAGAATCGATGGATTTCTGGTCAGGATGTATAATATGTGAATGAACTGAAGAGTCCAGTTTCTCAGTCAATTAAATGACGTCATAATCAACTACGTGACGTGTAGGCTGACGTCATAATCAATTATGTCATGAATGACGTGGCTAAGTTCGTCACGAACGGTTAATTGATGATGGACTAAGTGTTATTGCACGAATTGTATGTCTTTACTATTTAATAAACATGCTGGTGAATATTTTGAAACTAATTTGACTGGGCGCTGTTGCTGCCATGGGCAGCATCAGCACCCAGACAAATTAGTTTCAAAATATTCAACAGCTTACCTTAATTTTCTGGAAACTGATAGTCATGGAGTTCTTTGATCGATCGATCACAACACGGGAGAAGTGTGGGTGGAGCTTACCTAACGATGGGCGGGGCATAGCTAAAATTGGATTCCTCCACTGTACCTACAAAAAAGCAATCGCATTAATGAATTTTGAAATGCCGTGTTCAGCATACCGTGAAAGTGTAGATGGATGACGAAGCAACACAGTGCATATATATGAGAGAAATGGGGTTGGGGTATGAGGGTGTGAGCATTGTGTAGAGATTCTGCGTGGGGAGAGGAGTGTGTGAAAAAAGCAATTTGGAAGATTGAACACATTAGAGTACTACAGCACGCGATCGTGTTTGCTGTGTAGCTACTTGGCAGCAAATTCGCTGATGATCAGTTTTCCGTTCGTGTTATATGTTGTCGCGGCAAATCGGTCGTCGCTTTGACAATGCTACTGAAGCAGACCCGTTTGATCACGCTCAATGGCTCAATGACAGATTGAAATCAACAAATATAACCAACAAATCACGTAAGATGGGACGTGTTAATCTTAAGATGTATAGTTTATCGGGCGATTGGGTGGGTTGGGGGGTGCGTTTGTCGGAGATCACACGACATGCAATTGATTGATATCAGTAATATTATAATGGAGGTCATACTACTACTACTACTACTACTACTACTACTACTACTACTACTACTACTACTACTACTACTACTACTACTACTACTACTACTACTACTACTACTACTACTACTACTACCACTACTACTACTACTGCTGCTGCTGCTGCTGCTGCTGCTGCTGCTGCTGCTGCTGCTGCTGCTGCTACAGGGTTCATAGAACTAATGCGTGACAATAATAAAAACTACATACTTGCGAGAGCCTAGTGATCTAGCAGGAGGGATCTCAGAAATGTAAAAGTAAGAATATCTGGAATGCACACCATCAAAATTTCCAGTCAATTCGTGTGGTTGAGAGACGGGTGGTTGAAAGCCACTCCGGTGAAAGATGATTTTTGCCCTCTGGATGCTGGTCTGGTGGTAGAGCACTCGCCTCCCAAACGCTAGGCGAAAGGTGCCATAGAATTGCCAGGTTCGAACCCCACTCGGGTCGAAAAAAATATAAAAAGGTAAAATTACATTCCAGATGATGAAAGAGCTAGATCCTAGTGCCAGTGCGTCGTTAAAGACTGGGTTCATAGAACTAATGCTTGACAATAATAAAAACCACTACTACTACTACTACTACTTGCGGCGGCGCAGCGCTGCCGCCGCCGCTGTCCTTGCTGCCGGTGCAGTCGGTAGTGATGCATGTCATGATGTTGGTGTTGGTGGTGGTGTTGGTCGTGTTGGTGGCGGCAGCGGTGGTGGTGGTGGGGTGGTGGTGTTGGCGATGTTGGTGGTGGTGGTGGTGTTGTCGATGTCGGTGAAGGTGACGGCGGCGGTAGCGGTGGCTGCGCAGTTGCTACATCTGATATGAATAAAAATGCACGCTGATGACATATTCAAATGCATATTTACCCAGACTGCAGTGGCACAAATACCGGCATACATCCCACGTTCTTAATTGCGGCGTTACACTTGTATGCTTCTGAGAGATTCAAAGGTATTGCGCATTCCATACCGGTAGTAACAGGCGTCAGCTACACACCTGGCTAGATGTGTTGAGTACTATCAACCCTATCTGTAACGACCACCGGATTGTGTGCTCACACGATGGTGTTTCTTTAAGACGAGTGGTCGTAAGACCACCCGTCTTAAATAACCACCATTTTACGACCACAAAACCCCTTTCTGTTATTTAAATGGCTTGTATTAAGCGATCACCTCCATTTAATGGCCAGTTTTTTACGGTTCAGAAGATGTCTGGTTATAGACAGGTCGTGTTGTGCGCTGTAATGCTGTATCTGGGAAGCATTAACACGCATATTGATATATATAAGCTGTTGCACGTGCATTTGCGCGTGTCTGGAATACGTAGGCCCCTATACCGAAAATAATCCAGGAGTAATACAGAGTACTGCATTGCGAGGCATGTCACCATACCAATGTGGCTAACGTATTTTCATCGCCATTTGAAGCACATGAGATGAAACATGTTGACTTTTACTAAAAGTTCATTGCATTTACTGAATGTCAGCTAAATTATTATTTTAAATAATAAGCGGGTATTCATCCACCAGGCAGTGTAGAACTAGGCCTACAGATAGCAAAACCATTGATCTAGTCGTCTTATCTAAATCACGTCTATTTCAGTTCCACGTACATTCTTTCAATAATGCAACATTAATCCAAATTCAATAATAATATTTTCCATTCCAGAAAGGGTTTACGGTTTTAAGATTCCAGCTTTTCGGGATAAATTAATTAAACAGCGGTATTTTTATTTTTATCGATATAAAATTGTATCTTATATATATTGTGAAGCATTAGTTGTCTAATTCAAGTGTCGGTGAATTCCAAAGCAGTACTCCGCCGTCCATCAGCGAGATTCCTGCACTTTATCGCCAATCACGCCCGTGGTTAGTTCGGTGCCAAAGGGCAGCTTGCTGTGCGAGAAATAAGTTGCGTAAACATAGCGGCATCATTTTTGCCTCATGTACTTGATACTCGTCTATTTAGGTTCGTAAACGAGTTGAAGAAAAGACGCTATTGGTCAGACCAGCAACGACCTTCAGTGACGCCAAATAACAATGCGACATGGATTGTCAAGCTATATGTTCAGTACCATCTAAGTCAACCTCATCAAGAACTCGTGTTGGTGATTGATATGCAGAGTGATACACGAATAATGGCTTACAGACTGCTCTGCGGTTAGGAGTGGGGTAAGACAGGAGTGTTTGTCGCTTCCGTTCTGTGCCTCCTGGCCATTAACTGGCACTTGACAGCCATCAAAGAAAAGCACAATATAATTCAATTTACCCTGTGAACCTAACTTGATCACCTCGACTTTGCATATGACCTTGCACTCCTGTATTATAGCCATCAACAGATGCGAGCGAGGACAACACACCTTGCAATCATTTTACGCAAGTTTGATGTACCTGGGCAGTGCAGTAGACAAGAGGTGGGAGAGGGGTATGTGGAGACTGAAGTCTGCGCATACCTAGACAGTGTAGTAGATAAGAGGTGGGAGAGGGGCAGGCGGAGACTGAAGCATGTACATACCTGGGCAGTGTAGTAGACAAGAGGTGGGAGAGGGGCATGCGGAGACTGAAGTCAGTACATACCTGGGCAGTGTAGTAGACAAGAGGTGGGAGAGGAGCAGGCGGAAACTGAAGTCTGTAAATAGCTGGGCAAGTGTAGTAGACAAGAGATGTGGAGCGCCGTGAAACAGATGATGATGTGAAGATCAAAATCAACAGGACAGCATTTCTTTTGTTTTCAGCTCCATGGAAATAGGCATCGCCATCAAAACAAATATCCTGTTCACCACTATTGTAATGCCTGTGTTGTTGTACGAACAACCAAGATCACATTGAGAAAGATCCAGACATGTGCTAACCAATGGCTGCTGATGATATTACTACAACTCCGATGGCCAAAGACTGTCATCAACAATTAAGGATCGTGATAGAACCTCGTAAAGAGGCGATCCTGCAAGGAAGATGGCGATGGCTTGATCACACACTGAGAAAACTACCCCACCCTATCCATCCCCACCCAACACGCCCTAAGAAGCCTTGACCTGGATCCTGGATCGCACATGTAGAAGAAAAGGTGGGCGTAAAAAGTGCATGACGACGTGCCCTATAAAGGTTTACATCAAGCAGGCGGGATACATGTGGCAAAAACTGGAGAGCATTGTCAAAGTCGGTTCGTTATAATGACACGTCATCACACAATGACGTTTCGGTCAAAAGAAATGAAAAGATCCACGGGCAAGGTCACTGGTTTTTTGGGGGTTTTTTTTTTGGTTTTTTAATAATTTTTTTTTGGGTCACTGTTACATTGATAAAATACTTATTTTTTCGACATTAACACATTTTCCGTACAGCTCAACTTTTCTGTTTATATCTCATGTTTGGTTAATCGTGCTCAACCCAATATTGGATACATGCTTCTTTCTAATGGCACAGCATCACACGATGACGTTTCGGTCAAATGGTCAAATGCAAGGTCATTTTGTAACCTTGGTACAATCTTTTTTTTTTTCAACATTAACATTTTCAATTCCGGTCAACTTAGCAGTTCATATCTCAACTTTGATTAATCACACTGGACCAAATGTGGACACATGCTTCCGTATAATGAGAGAGCATCGCGTAATGGCATTGGGGTCAGAAGGTCAAGATCGCTATGACAATGTACCTTTCCTATGGCAGCAACAGCGGCCAGTCAAATTAATTTCAAAATATTCAACAGAATGTTTATTAAATGGTAAAGACATACAATTCGAACAACTATTTAGGGTTAAAGACGGACTAAATCGAGTCATTCATGCCATAATTAATTATGACATCATCCTAAACGGCACATAGTTGATCATGACGTCATATGACGTCAGAGGATAGATGGATTTACAGGACACAGAATATAACTAGGCCTAAACAAAATAAATATTAGTTACAGTATTTGAACAATTGTTTTGAGTTCTAGTACTACGTGAAAACCCGTAGCAACTGCCCCTGAATAATTAATCTCGCCCAAGATAATGATCTATAACCGAACCTTTCCCAGATAACGCAGGTTACTGGGCCGGTACTGGTCCAATACAGGCCGGTATTGATACATTACCGGCCCAGTAACCTGCGTTATCGGTGTTACGTCATATTGATAAGTTTGTTTTATCATTACGTTCATTTGCACTTACGCCCGGTCTAGATGTGTCTAGCAACATGAAAGTGTACATATTAGAACGCAATGGCGCTAAGCTGACCCCGCACCCCCCCCCCCCCCCCCACCTCCCATCGTCACATTGCCAGTATAATAAACTGATACAGATAGATTCTATCATGAATGGATGAATTAATCATTCAAAACTAGAAATCATAATTGTCTCGTGGGAAGGGAACCACGTGGTAAGAGTAGGCCCTTCCTTTACTGCGCTATGCATGCACGTAAACCACACATTCGTCAATTCTTACGGTCACGTGAAAATGAGCCAATTGATATATCCCAGGCTATTCCTGGTGAGTGACACCGCTATTTAATTCCGCGACGTGGTATGGCTAAACTCATGTTATTTATAGTTACAGTAACTGAAATTGGTTGCTGTCTCGGGCAACAATGACCTTCATTCAAGTTATTTTTAAAATATGTAGCATGTTTCATTCATATTGATTTTCTTTGTAAAATGAATGTTTATCTTCATACATTGAAAATGACGAATGGTTAAAGTATCAAGAAGCGTACAGTGTAACCTCCCACACTTGTCAATGTTATGTAAAAGGGGAGAAGTAATGTCCTAACGGACGCATGCACGCGCACATGGGCGCAAATATCCCCTCAGCCTCGAGGCGGTCAATTACGCAATACATGCGCAAAACAATTACCGTTTCTCTGCCCAGAACCAATTAATGTTGATTGCATTTTCTTGTTGAAGATATGTCAGACTGTATATATTTTTTTAATGATTCGACATTTTTCCAGCAACATAGCGTGTCCGGTGTATGTTTGCCACATGCTAATGGGCATTTCTAGTTTAAGCTATGCCACGCCCATCTCTAGCCAAGCTCCACCAACACCACGCTCGCGGCTATCAATTTCCAGAAAACTATGCAGGTAAGCTGTTGAATATTTTGAAACTAATTAGACTGGGAGATGTTGCTGCCAATGGCAGCAACAGCGCCGAGTTAAATTAGTTTAAAATATTCAACTGCATGTTTATTAAATGACAAAGACAGACGATTCGTACAACGTACGACTATTAAAAACGGACTATTTCGAATCGTTCATGACGTCATGATTATAATGTCAGCCTCACGTCACTTAGTTGATCATGACGTCATATGATGGATGCATAAATTGGAAATGTGAATTATTATATATAGACATTTCGCCTGAGCTGTCATTCCTTTCCATTCATGCTTTTGTTATCCATAAGTGATTTTTGGCACAAAAATAGCTTGTCCTTACATTAGAAAGGGCCGAAAGGCAAATTCTATGTGAGCGACTATTGGAATGTATCAAGTTCAAGTTCAAGTTTGTTTACATCCCAGGTCACATCGTGACATATGGAGATATACAATGTGCAGTAATTTATATACACAGTAGCTGTTGGGCTATTATACAAATTTCCTTTCAGCGTTATCTTATATATCACCACCACCACCACCACCACCACCACCACCACCACCACCACCACCACCACCACCACCACCACCACCACCACCACCACCATCATCATCATCATCATCACCACCACCATCATTATCATCGCCATCGTGTTGCTCCGTGTATCTTTGGTGGGTGTAGGTCCTGCCAATGTCATTGAAGAACTTTGAGAATCTCCACTACCTACAGTTTGACCTGTCAACAAAAGTCCCTTGCTTTTCGGGACCACTACCGCAAGAAGCCGAACTCTTTTCTCTCAGAACCCATAAAGGCAAAATAGTAAGAATCATTTATAGCATAATAAATGTTTTGTTGAATATTTTGAGACAAATTTGTCTGGGAGCTTTTACCTATAGATCTGTCTTAAATTCGAGATTATATGATGTCATGCCGGGGATGTCATGTTTCTACGGTATGGGTTAAGTTAAGCAAATCAATTTACAAACCGATTCGTTTAAATCTAACAGCAAAGTGCACATGAGCCGGCCAACAGAACGAACGCTTGCTCACTGTACCAAACCAAATATCGCGAATATTAATTTTCAAGAACAAAAAAAAAGATTTATTTCTGACGATTATAATAAATTGTGTCCCTCTAAGGAAATCTCGTGAATAATGTATTTCCTAATCTAATGTGACAATATTTATGCCGTAGCATCCTCACCAGAAATTCCTATCAAACATACACGGCCCCAGGGTAACCCACGTTACTGGCCCTGTATTGGGTCAATACCGGGACAATACGGCCCGGTATTGTCCCAATACCGGCATACCGGCCCAGTAACGCGCGTTATCAATTTTCCAGTAATTCCGGATGGACGCAGTCATTTCTCACGCGGCGGATTTCTGTACAGATATGAAATATGCTGTTAATTGAGTTATCTCATCGTACAAAGCCACCCCTCCGGACACGAGGCGCCGATTACGTCATCAATTACATAAAGCTCGAAAAGGGGAAATCGATCAACTTGAGATCAAAGGAATTTCTGTATAGGCAGACAGACTTGAAATACCAAGCCATTTTGCAACATGACATGGTGGTTGTCTAAGCCGGCTAGAAATTCGACCACCAGTCTTTGCGAATGACAATAGAAGGACTCATTTCTAGCTATGCCCCGCCAATTTCTATCGAAGCTCCGCCAACTTTTTTACGCATGTTTGAATTTCCAGAATCTAAATTTTAAGGCAACTATAGGGCAAGTTATTGAATATTTTGAAACTAATTTGACTAATCTCTCCATCATATAGGGACTTAAAGAGAGCTAGCATCATCATGCATCATGGTAGAGAATGGTCATCAGGCCATAATGATGTCGACGAACTCGTACTCTATCTCAGGCTCTGTTATTGTTGTTGTTGTTGTTGTCGTCGTCGTCGTCGTCGTCGTCGTCGTCGTCGTCGTCGTCGTTGTTGTTGTTGTTGTTGTCGTCGTCTTTGAATTTGTTTCGTCGTTCGACTGCTTTCAGATTGCCTTATCATTCTGATAATGTTACACGGGTTATAGTATTCTCCCATTGTGTTGTACGGTTGCGAACTTGTACGGCTTTTCACGTCATACGATGCCCCAGTGGTATTATATTTCCAATCTGTATGAATTGACAAAGCGAAGCAAATCTAATTTTCAAGATATGCGTCGAACGTGGTTCAGCCTACTCATGAAATTTAGCTGTTGTGAAACATGACCATAAATACTGAACGTCAAAGGGCTAATATCATTACCAAGCTTCGTCATGGCCCCTCCGTAGTTATAGGCGAGAATCTTGTTGAACCATATATTACAGATTTTTCTTTTTTCCAATGGCATGCCACTACAGCTTTGCCCTTTTACCACCACGCCCTCAGCCCGTATTGAATAGTTATGTAAATCTTCACGAAGGACTAGCATGACCCAGCAACCCACATGCGAATAAGGTCCACCATATATTGGACACCGCCGGATCGCCAAAATGTGGTCGCTTAAGGTATAGACTATATCTTAGAACAAGCCAGATTAACGAGAAATGCCTTAATTAGATTACAATATGGGAAGGGGTGGGGTGTGGGTGTCTTTAAGTCTTTAGAGCACCTACTTTTAAATCCCCCATAAATGATCTTTTGGACCTCTAAGACAGTTGGTCTCCCAAGCATTTTAGCATATAGTCATTATTCTTGAGCAAAATGAACATAATATGTCATCGTAATGGTTCCCCGGGATTGTTTTATCGACTTGTTCTCCGATTACATAACTCGGCAATGCGCTTGGTGAGTCGCAATTTCCTTTGCAATCTTTTGGAAGTTAATGGCGCATCAATCTTTCGGCTGAAAGGTTAATCCAATCGGGATATGCGATTCATGTAGCCACTTTTGCAATATCATGGGACGTCCTCATAGGCAGCGTTGCTGAGGGTTTAACGTGTTAACCATTGAAACAGCAGCGACTCAATTTCAAGATAGCTGCACAGGAAAGCTGTTGCGTGTTTTGAACCTAAGTCGACTAGAAAATGTTGCTTCCCAGCAACAACTACCACTCAAAATAGTTTCAAAATATTCAACAGGATATTACTAGCAGCAATCAGAATGTCTTGTATGTATGGGTAAAGGGATTAAATCTATTTTTAACAATGATTGTTGATCTAAATATTTGTACTCCCTTATAGAATTTGTTAGCAACATAACAAGAAGAAATCAGTGGTACACGAAAATTGGAGAAAATTTTAGGGTTTTTTTTTCGATAGAAAAGTTAAATTATTCCGATAATTTGTATTATTGTTATAAAATACATAATATCCAAACGTGCCATCTGTCACAACTCAGATTGCCAAACTTTCGCGACATTCATCATGCTCTGATGAGATGATGACAGCCCGGTGATTCATCGGGGCAGCCTGGTAATGCGAATGGCGATGGCCCGCTGGCGTGCTAGTGATGGCCCAGTGACAGTCCGTTGACGCCCCAGCGATGATCTGGTAACGGCTAGTGACAGCCACGGCGATGGCCTGGTAACACACTGGTGACGGCCAGTGTTGGCCCAGTGGAAGCCCGGCGATGGAGCACGCTAATCATACATGCCACACTTTACACATTACACCGTATTTTGTGAATGTTTCTTATTAATTTCTAATTTAAATTTTGTAAGTTATCAATCAGTATGTTTTTGATATCGTGTATATCCAACTGCAATGACCGAAACACTTTAAACTACAAAGACGCGTAACTGAGCCTACAGCCAGTTATGCATGAAGAGTGCAAGATTGCAAGACCTTGAAATTTACACATTGGGAACTATTGATGTTACGACAATGGACCTTTCCAAGTTTATCCATCCATCATTTCACGTCATAATCAACTACGTGCCGTGTATGATGGCGTCATAACCATGACGTCACGAATGATCCTATATAGTCCGTCTTTGACGCTTAATGTCCGACACGTTTTTCGAATTGCATGTATTTAACATTTAATAAACATTCTGTTGAATATTTTGAAACTAATTTGCCTGGATGCTGTTGCTGCCATAGGCAGCAACAGCGCCCAGTCAAATTAGTTTTAAAATATTCAACAGCTTACCGTAGTTTTCTGGAAATTGATAGTCAGGGAATTCAGGGATCGATCGATCCCAACACGAGCAGGGTGTGGGTGGAGCTTAGCTAGCGATGGGCGGGGCATAACTAAAACTGGAAATGTGCATTTCGTTAGAGCAATGCCAGATAGATTGACATATTCTCGATGTACAGAGTTGGACCTGGCCCGGGTCAGCCCGTCGTGGCTGTTCAAGTAACCATTACTAGGTATAGGTAAAGGTCAGGGCAAACTTAAGACTAGCTCTAAGCACATTAGGGACATTACCTCCGAGATATAAAATAAGTTTTGAAATTTTCCATATTTTTCTTGTAATATAACGGTCATAGTGTATTATGACTACATATGCCTACAAACTGACCAAAAACAACTGTGCAGTGGTCTTCAGACATGGCTATTTGAAAGGCGTAGAGACGGGTATTTTTGAATATTTACCACTAGAATGACTGGCTCGGTAACCGAGCCAGTCATTCTAGTGATAAATTTTCAAAAATACTATTCTCTCGGCCTGCAAATAGACACGGGCTAAGTGAAAAACTTTAATTTTCTTGACCATTATGCTACCCCTTTAATGGTCAAGCCGGCGAAAAAAATTATGTGGTAAATGTACAAAAATATTCTAAAATTAAAATATCTTGAAAAATATTGACCATCAAAATGTTTAATTGATAGATCAAGTAGTATTTTGAGCGCTTTGAGGCGCTGTTGACACAAGAGGCGTTAACATAGGTTATCCTTGGTACCTTCCAACACGGGGTAATGCTTTTGTTTTTTATCCTTGTGGTATATTCACTATATGAAGGACAGACCAAATATTATTACCTCGATACTGAAGTCAGTTTATTTATCTGTTTTATAAATTGCGAACACCCTATATGCCACGATAGAGACGATATGTTTTTACCACAGACAAAATGCACATGATTAAGAACACGAGTGACATTGGTGCTATATTTATCATTTCCATATTCACTAGCCATATTCAGTGTCTATTTCCTAGGCGCTGTATTGGAGATGTCATGTATTCCTACAGCGTGCCTGTTACGGAAAGATATACCTGGTCTTACTCCTCATTCATATCATGCAACATTTTGTTTTACAATGTGATTATTGGTGGATGATTTTCTTGTCGTCCTGGTCTCACTCCTTGTTTCACTTTCGTTTCTTTCGTGGAAACAAGGAGATGGGACGAACGGTTTGTTGATCAATTTCTCTAGGGGTCGATGATTATTTTGTCGACCTGGGGCCGTGTTCGCGGAGGAGCCGTAGCCTGCACCTGGCATAGTAAGCTGGTACCCGACTCCGATTGCACATAATCACAATAGTCATAATCTGAGCCAGAGAATCGCCAGCGAGGGAATGAGGAGTCGGGTACCAGCCTACTGGCATAGCTGCATTGTAGTCTTTATGGCGTCATTAAAAATTATGACGTGATATTTCCCAACGTGGTTGCGCCGGGTGTGGGCTGCGACCCGTTCGTGAGCGCGCCCTGGTCTCACTCATCAGTCCTCTCTTGCTGTCTTGGAGATTATTGGTAAATGGTTAATGAATAGAAACATAGAAGCGAGGGACGAAATTTCTCTATGAATTATTGTTATAACTATATCCTAATTTAATTGTATGTGCTATACGGTATCCGTCATACATGTATAAAATGTTGTACACTCAAGGGCTGATGGCCTATTGTGAAAATAAATTATTATTATTATTATTATTATTATTATTATTATTATTATTATTATTATTATTATTATTATATATTATATTATTATATTATTATATATATATATATATATATATATATATATATATATATATATATATATATATATATATATATATATATATATATATATATATATATATATATATATATATATATATATATACTCGCTTGTGGTCCGGATTAACATATAGGGGACGATTGGGCTCGGCCTCAAAGACTAGAGGACCAAGCAGGGGCTGGTGCATGAATTCTCGAGGAACGTGGCTTCTGGATGAGTCTTAAAATATATACCACCACCCCACCCCACCCCACCCCACCCCCACCACCACCCACCCCATCCCCATATTATAAAGGGGCTTCCCCATTCAAAGATAAAATGTAAAATTCTAAGAAAGAATGTGTATTTTGCTTTTCTAGATAATTTGTTTAGCCTTTGACAATTGACGCACCAGTCAGTACCGCAATTTCACAGTAATCATTATTAAATTAATTGGAATTGGAAACGTCGAGTCTGTTCACAGAGCCCAGCTGGAATTGGAAACGTCGAGTCTGTTCACAGAGCCCAGCTGGAATTGGAAACGTCGAGTCTGTTCACAGAGCCCAGCTGGAATTGGAAACGTCGAGTCTGTTCACAGAGCCCAGCTGCCACAATCGCATATCATCGTTCATACACATGTGACATTGTATATACGCATTATGATTTCCGTGCGAATTTTAGTACCGCGAATGTATAACTTCAAGTACTGTTACACAGCACATTGCGATGCCAGTTGAACTGCATGGGTGCCTTCATGATTCGTATGTTATGTGTCGGGCATGCATACATGTGTGGGATTTGATTTGGTTTCGTTTCTGAAAATGTTCGTGGCCATTCTTCAGCTATTAGAAGCAGTTCATCGCGGTGATCCTTTACTTTATCGATAATATCAACATCATCTACATATTCCATAGATAGCGGATGGTGTGATCGTGTCGAATGTTCTCGTATAGAGAATATAGCTGCAACAGTCCGGATAGCGATTGCAATCATATACTCGTTTTTACCAATGGAACTTTTCAGTTTATCCATCCATCATATGACGTCATAATCAACTATGTGACGGATAGTGTAGGATGACGTCATTATCAATTACAGCATGAATGACACGATTTAGTCCATCTTGAACGCTTAATACTCCGACACGTTGTACGAATTGTATGTCTTTACTATTTAATAAACATTATGTCGAATATTTTGAAGCTAACTTTACAATATAGTTTTCTGGAAATTGATAGTCAGGGAGTTCGGGGTTCGATCGATCCCAATACGGGCGAAACGTGGGTCGAGCTTAGCTAGAGATGGGTGGGCCTGGATAGGCAACTGTACTCTCTGTTGAAGGCAACAGATTTGTGACAAAATACATTTAGACTTAAAACGATACAGCCATTGATGAACATGTTCAATTTCCAAATCATTCAATTGAACACGATTAAAATATTGAACAGGGTATAATCTCTCTGTCAGTATATTGAACTACCCCATCTAGGCCAACCAAAATTAATTGTATTTTCATGTATTTCAGGGACAATGTATTTTCTAATATCAGATAGACAAAGATACAAACCGCTAGGCAGACAGCTCGATAGTCAGTCGCACAAGAATCGACCAATTCTCTATTTTGGTTTAAGCACTGGTGGCTGATTGACACGGAGTGAATGCCACGCGGTGCTCTCTGTCAGAAACATGTCCCTCTCAGTCAAACTACGAGAGACATCCCATCTCATCGAACATCGCGATACAGTGCAATCTGTCATTCAGCGTCTCCTGTATCTGGGGACCAAAATATGACGATTCCTTAAGACTTTATGTTTTTAAAACACCGTCTTTTAGAAACAGAAGACATTTTCCCCTGTGGCAAGTGACTCTGACTAAGCTACCTATTGGTATTACTAAGTTATTGTTTGGGATGCTCCAATGAAATGCGCTTAGCGAGCTTTATAGGCAGGTTTGACGATACGTGTCAATAAGTGTTTATTAATCGTCTAGACATGCCGTGGTTGTCAACTAATGTTCGTACCGAAATAACTGTGGTAACGGGCCCTAGAAACACTTGGCATTTGTGTGAGGTCCTATAGGAAATGATGACGGAAATTGTCAGTCAGAAAATAATGAATGACCTTTCAATTTTTAACCTATTACGTTCTCTCTCTCTCCCTCCCCCCCCCCCCCTCCACCCCCTCTCTCTCTCGCATTTTCCCGCAGCACCTCCTCCTCCTTATTCTCACCCCCTCTCTCTCTCTCTCTCTCTCTCTCTCTCTCTCTCTCTCTCTCTCTCTCTCTACATAACCACGGACGTACATGTCTGCCTGTTTACCTACCTACATATGTACTTATTGACCAAGCTATTAGGCACTACAGCTTGTGGTGTGTTCGGGAATGTGGATCCATCTACGATACACTCAACGGACAAACAAGAGTGGAGAATGTTGAAGAAAAAAGATCTGAAAGTTTCCACTCCTTTTCGTTGCAGAGAACAGCCACTCAACACCACCACGTTCATCATCATCATCATCATCATCATCATCATCATCATCATCATCATCATCATCATCATCATCATCATCATCAACACCACCACATTCATCATCATCATCATCGTCATCATCATCATCATCATCAACACCACCATCATCATCAACACCACCACATTCATCATCATCATCATCATCATCATCATCATCATCATCATCATCATCATCATCAACACCACCACATTCATCATCATCATCATAATAATATTTGGAAATAATGGAGGAATAAAGTTTTATCTATGTTCCGCCCATCTCTACCTAAGCTCCAATTACGCTTTGCCCGTGTTGGGATCGATTGATCCCTGCATTCGCTGAATCTCAATTTCCAGAAAAGTATACAGGTAAACTGTTGAATATTTTGAAACTAATTTGACGTTGTGCTAGCAACAACGCCCCGTCAAATTAGTTTCAAAATATTCAACAGAACGATTATTAAATACTAAAGACATACACTTCGTACAAGTTGACGGACTAAATCGCTTTATTCATGACGTAATTGATTAACACGTCAACCTATATGTGACGGAGTTGATAATGATGTCATATGATTGATCAATAAACTGTATTCCTCTATTCTCTCAAAAGGTCGTGAAAGTAATTTAGCTAGAGGAGAAAACTGGAACGATTCTAGCGCTTTCATTCAGGCGGCCATAACCTCATGCAATGAATCTAACGCGTTCCCAGCAATCATGAAAAGGCATACTTATTTTACTGACAAATCCATAATGTCAATTGCTAAGCCACTGCAAACGTTATAGTGATAATTTTGAACACTGTGTTGCTTATAGATTTGATTGGCTTAGACAGTAACCGGTTACAATTAAACAGTTTTTTCAAGCGATTACCATTGAAGAAGTGGCCAGAGTCAGAGAAACTGGGACTGTGTTAATATTGGTGCCATATCATAGAATACATAGCATATAATACCACGTGACCACTGACCCGGCCCCGGCCCGGTGATGAGATGGCATCAGAATGCATTATATTGTCAAATAAAGAGCTTCGCGGAATGACGGTATGGTAATTGCATTCTAACAGTGATGTTGATTTCTTCAAGGACATTTTGGCTCGATTCCTTCTCCGTTAATGACAGTGTGAGTGAGTGAGTGAGCGTGCGTGCGTGGGTAGTTATTTGGCGGGAAGAAGGCTTAATGTTACTATAATCGTAGAAGCAAAATTATGTGGTGTTTATATTGTCACGCCCGTGTGTGCGTGCGTGCTGGCGTGCGTAGATAAATCTATTTACATGAGTGTTTGAGCAACTACTCTCTATCGTAAGCAGTAGTTGATTAAAAACCATTTCGAAATAATCAGTAAATTCCACGGTTATGTTTCTTGAGCTGACATTTTGAGACGAATTCGGGTTTAAAACGTTTATTGGGTTCGCTTCACAAAAACCCCCAGAAATGGCTGTGCGTAGTATTGCATGTTATTGACGATCGATTCAACGTGACTCATGAGTTCACTTTTGCCATATAATCCCCCCTCCTCCCCCCCCACCCCGCCTACGCCGTTACTGCGATTTAATCCTTTAACCCGTGAAACTCCAGTGTCTCAATTTCAAGATAGTTATACAGGAAGGATGTTGAATATGTAGACACTTCGTTGGATGCCAGCTGTTGCTACAACAGTTCATCGTTAAGTCAATCTCGAAATATTCACAGAATATTCCCTAGATCAAATGTACTGCGTCGTTTCTTGTCTGTAAAAGTGTTAACCATTTAACCCTTGAATTTGTTCAAGAAAATTTCAAATTTCTCATAGAAAATGTCCATTTTCAGAACAAGAGACTATTTTTCACAATTTACTACTGGAATGATTGGCTCGGTTATCGAGCCAGTCATTCTAGTGATCAATCTTCAAAAATCACTACGTCCTCATGCAACAGTTCATTCTTATCAATAGATCACCCTCTATTTCGGCTGGCAAATATTTGCCCCTAACATTGGTGGTCGTTTTAATAGATAGGTTGATCGGTGACTAGAGTCCAAGGTGGACTGAAAAGGATTTTTCCTGGTTGACGACATTTTTCATGATTGAAGAAAAATGTTTATTGCAAGTGAAATCTTATTCAATGCTCAATAGAGTGTTCATTAGATTGTATATACAATTTTGGTATTTGGTCGTTCGCGTTCTTACATGTGTATTCATCATCTTAAATTCAAATTGTTTGTTGTCTAAAATGCAGCTGGATTGTTATCAAGATGTTATGACACGATAAATAAATAAATACACACATGCATAAAATATATATATCTTTAACCTTTCCCACATTAATTAGCGTATTTGGGGAAAATATCTTCCCGGAATGCATCACGCATACGACTTCCGGCTGGTAACCGCGATAGCCGACGCTCAAACAGCATTACTTTACTATGGGAATAAGATACAGTGCATTTTAGACAGTGCATATGAAGAACTATGTTAACAATATTATTGAAGTCAAACATCATTGGAAAGCTAGGCTAATTTTCTATACATTTCTGTATTAGTTTTTATAGGGTTGTAAAATTTAATACAGTTGATTGCAATTTTAAAATATCCCCTATTGTCCACTTGATTTAATGAATCTAAGTCGAATGGTGTATTTTAAATACGCAAATAACTCAGTGAAAACGTTGCAAAAATATTACAAAAATAATGCATTAATGTTTCCACAATTTAATGCACTTTCCAATGATATATGATTTTAATAATATAATGATTTTAGTTTATCATAGGAACGGTTTAGATTGCGGTGTATTTTAGTGCAAAAGTAACTCAATGCGGGACAGCGGTTTGTTGGCGTGTTACCAGCCAGCAGTTTAGCTCTGAGCGTTGATTTAGGGAAATCACGGCGTAATGACGTCAATGTGGGAAAGGTGTATGTATAGCCATCTTACCGGCCACTCATTGCGCCTAAGTACTGTGTACTGTTCAATGCGATTGCGCATGTAGATAAGAACAGAGATACATTCTTCCCTTGAATTCAACGCTCCCTGTCTTTGATACGAATGGGCGTTCATTTACATCTGGCACGCTCCTATAAGTAACAGACTATCGTAATTATTGCTTGACTGACTTCATTGGTGCTAACTTTCTGCCACAGATGTACACAGTACAACTCATAGATAAGTTTACATATTTCCAAAACAAAAACAGAAACGTTAGTTACTATACGATGTTTAACATAACGTAAGAAATGTTTTCTTGAACTTAATTTCGTTTGAAGCCATTGTTGTCTTAGGCAACAATGGCTCCCAACCTAATGGACCTTTAAATTTTGAGCTATGCCCCGCCCATCACTAGCTAAGCTCCACCCACACCCGCCGTGTTGTGATTGATCGATCCCCGAATGCCCTAGCTATAAATTTCCTGAAAACTATACAGGAAAGCTGTTAAATATTTTGTAACTAATTTGACTGGGCGCTGTTGCTGCCTATGGCGCAACAGCGCCCAGTCAAATTAGTTTCAAAATATTCAACAGAATATTTTTTAAATAGTAAAAGCAAACAATTTGTACAACAACCATAGACCGTCTTCAAATATGCGTTCGTGACGTACTTATCGACGTCATTCATGACGTCATTCATTATGATGTCATTGTACACATCGCGCAGTTCATTATGACGTCATATGATGTGTGGGTACTCTGGAAAGGTGAATTGCAATCAAAATATTCAACAGTAAGTTTTATTTTATTTTGGAAAACAATTCAAGTTATTTCTGAGCTGTGCTGTCGCTTGATAACACTATCAAAGCCTTCCAAAGCAATGTCAGTTCGTTTAGTAGGTGATTGATAGACCTGGCCGGACATCGATCCAAATTAATTCTGATTCGTTCATGGTCTCCAGACACTCATCAAGGGCCAATGTTTTCCTAAAGACTGTCTAGATCTAACCATGAAACGATATGTCTCGGTTCTCCCATCCGTGAAATTGCAATAGACCCTATCTCCGTTTCAAGGCGAACCTCTATGTGAATGGCATTGTGTATGTTGAAGATAGCGTGCGTTGTTGTCTTTCCAGGCAAATTAATTCCAAAGAATTCAAAGAAAGCAAGAGCAATGGATGAATCCAGTTTTAGTTATGCTCCGCCCATTTCTAGCTAAGCTCCACCCATATTTTGCCCGTGTTGGGATCGATCGATCCCTGAATTCTCTGACTATTAATTTCCAGAAAACAATATTCAAAAGCTTAGCCCATCGTCGTCAATTAAGTGTTCGTGACGAGCTTAGCTACGTCATTCATGATGCCATTGCATATGACGTCATGCTACACGTCACGTATTTAATCATGACGTCATATGTAGGATAGCTAAGCTGGAAAGATCCATTAAGCTAATAATATAGACTATAGGTTCGATTCAAAATGTTTAACAGCTTTCATACTTATTCATCTTGGCATTGGAACACTGACATTCCACAGATTAAAGTGTCAGCACGCTATTTTCAGAATATTGGAATTGCTAGAATATGTGTTGCCATTAGATGGATCCGATCTGTCGCTCAAGTATATGACGTCATAAACAATTACGTCACTAGTTAGATGACACCACAACGATAATAACATAGCTAGCTCCGTCATAAACATCGAAAAGTCCGTCAGGTGTACGAATCGTATGTATGCGATGGATTTACAGTTTAATAACCATTCTGTTGAATATTATAAAACTAATTATATGCAGCAAAAATCCCCCAGTCAAATTAGTTTCAAAATACTTTAATATTTTTCCTGTATAGTTACCTTGAAATTATGATTATGGTAATTCAGGGTTAAAAGTATATACATTTATTCCAACACGCGTAAAATGTGGGCGGAGCATAACTACAAATGGGCGGGGAATAGTTAGAAATGGGCCGCGTTATTAGATTCTATCAGCAAGATTTACCATCTATCGATCACCGGGTAATAAAGCGCGGTACGAATGTTTCACTAGGCAACGAAATATGTCACAACGGCCGCTTTCCTCATATGTTTCATAAATCTTGTGTTATGTAATGCACCTACGTCATCTCCTGATTTCAAATTGCGCTTACACATTATTAATAGTGTTATGTATTTTTTATTGTCCCTTTGAAAGAAATTACATGGAGCAAAACCTGACAAGCCTAGACGATACTCGAAGAGATATTAGAGTAGCGGCTAACCACTGAAAAGGCTGCCAATTTTCGAGTTTAATATACCCCTAGGGCTGGTAGCTACAATATGTATAAATTTATAACCCATATATATATGACCTTGAAAATTTAGGTCAAAGGTCATGATGTCAGGCAAACAGGCTTCCAAGTTACATAACCGTTCTTTTCAATCAGATTAGTAAACCCTGCATGGTAATGATAAAAGTATGTAATACGAACATTTCCGTTATATATCTAACAGTTTATCTAACAAAATAATCGATCGATTTAATTGGATATATCCCGCATTCTCCATTGAGGTTTACTGACTTTCACTGAACTACGAGTACTTGTTTTATATCGCTGACAATTGCGTAACTGCAAAATATAATAAAGCAGTAGGCCCTATTATATAGAAACATCCGGTAGTAAACAAAACATATTTTAGCGTTTGATGATATGCGAGGCTTGACATAATGTTAGCCTTATATACGTTAGTTAGAGGAAAACAGTATCGTATTTCCGAGAGTGCTCTGACAATGTACACTCCCTCCACAATAACACGTTCCGTGGCATGGTACGTTCCACAGTAACAATTCTTCCGACAAAAATTCCTACCCTTGCATGAACAGAAAAAGTGTTTCAAAGACTGATGCTGTTAGCCCCTCAAAATATATCGGCATTAATCTACCCGTATCGGATTTCCATTCTCTTCAGACGTTTCCATCTCTATGTGTGCAACGTGTGAATTTCGCCAAATCTTTGTCTGCCATCTAGCTATTAGAATTTGCTGTTCACACCGCGTGTCTGCTGTAATCAGTTAACTTAAAGGCAACTCTTTCTTTGTAAGCTTTATACACACGACATTTAAACAGTGATGTGCTTGACTGTGCTTAGCCCTAGAGTCGGATAGACACGCTACGAGATTGAGCGCAGATCTTAGGTCTGCTCCTATGCCCTGTTTACCAAATACTGCCAGGAATGATTCTGCACCATGTCATTTGATTATATTTACAAAGTTACCTATTCGGTAGAATGAAGGCACGCTGTCGCAGCCTGTTAGAACATGGACAGCAGGAGAAGAAGAGGCAAGAAATTGATTGACATAATTCATAGATATGAATAAATCCATGTTGATCTGTTGTTAGATCTATTCTTCCTGTCTCAATCAACAACTTAAGACATGTGTCATCATAGGAAGGTAATGCGCAGCCAATACACCCGCATCAGTCTCAGGGGATTTAATAATTACGCGACCCTTCCCGTCAACGTGACACATTTGATCAACTTTCAGAGCATGAAATAGTATCTTTATGTCAGCCTTCTCTCGATGACACCGCAGTTTATCGTTGAGGGTGTGTTGATTTGTGCCAATCGCCAGTGCAGTGTACCATCATAGAATCATGGAAAGCTATCAGGTGGTTCCCGGACAATGGTCTGCAATACAATCGTCCCAAAGATTTGCCAGTGATGTTTTGTTTCCAGAAACTTCAGGAAATATTTGCCATGAGGGAATCGTGCTTGTGCCAATCATTTGATATTGTTTAGTTGGTACATCTCCTCGCCTGTCAGGTTCGACAAATTAGAAAATTTATATGGTCACATTGGTCCCACAAATCGATCACTATATCTCCATAAACCGCGTCATCGGGCGGAGTTCGGCCATTGCATCTCTTGTGTGTACTATACGTATTTAATGTTTTACTGTAGAATGCTTATGTACTTTGTAATGGCATCCTCCAGTTTGTGCATAGGGGCAGCTTTCTGAAAGTTTCTCATGGTACCCTCGTCGTGGAACAAAGGTGCTGGCACAGATGTGGTGACATGTTCCAATAAAGACACGATAGTAAAACGAAAGTCTCTGTTTTTCAGAAGATGTCAGAGCTCTTCTAAATAATAGTTTCGATGTCGGATTAAATCTTGCTGTAGCTGCGTTCCTAGTTGTGTTGCTTTTGTGTGGTATGCATTCAAAGTTTCGATGTCCGGGTATGTGGCAGGGAAATGTATAAGATTGCAAATGGATTAGCCACCGGTAGAAAGACAAGACATAACAAATCGCTCCATCGGGAGTTTTGTTTTCCCATTTCACCAGAACCTGTAGCAAATAGAAATTCTTTTATTTTTTTTGGAAGTATGTGGGCCTGTGGATATATTGATAAGCTCGCAATCCGCATGTTGTGTTACATCAAAGGATTTGTTATATTCTGTTTTACAATTTGCATAATTCCGCTAAAATCATTTTTGTCTCACTTCATCGCGGATAGTTTCATCTCCGCATGACCAAGATCTTCAGTTTTTCTGAGGCCACTGCATTCTTTAAGCCATGGAGCATATTCCCCCAATTGGCATCTAGGCAGTGCCACTCATATTGCGGCAGCTTCGTGTCTGGCAAATACGTTTATTCCACGATTACAGTTCGAATCTCTTATTATTGATTTCTCCGTAGCTAGGTCAGTCCTTATACAATTAAAGGTGGTGCTTCCCTGAGTGTAAATTGGCCGGTATTAAATTTAATTAAATTATATCGTTTTTGTCCATCTCCAAGGCATATCGAGCAGATAGCAGAAGTCCATCTGGCGTGGTTATGTTTATCTGCAGCATACATACATGTATAAGGCAGCATGGCATGTGTAGCTTCCAAATGAGTTTGCGATAAACACAAACGTCGTGCACGTATGTACTCTAAAAATGTACTCTAAAATACTTCCAGCGCATCTATAAGGTTTGAACAAAATGCAAATGTGGGAGACAAAGCCCCCCCCCCCCTCCCCCGCCCGACTGATTTAAAGCCGTCCATAAGTATAGTCTTATTTCGTCTATTGCATATTGTCTTCTGAAGATCTTCAACGGATGTTAATCTCAGAGAACTACCTTATTTATCGACAAATGACTGGATAACGGATTTCAATTTGTTCCACAATTCACTTGGTAGCTTTTCAGTGTCACATCACACAAAGCACCATTCCAGCCATAAGCACATCAGTGGTTCATAAGCCAATGGCAGACCCCTAAAGGATCTGCGCCATATTCCGTTTTAATCGTCGGAAGTTGTAGGTGATTACGTGTTTTGAAACGTAAATTTCCAGTGTGTGCTACCCCAACGGAAGTGAACATGCCTTTCACGTAACCAGGGGTCATACCATTTTAGCCATATATGTCATAATACCAATTTTTAATTTGCATTCTTTTAGTTAAGCCTGTCCAGTTTAATGTTTCATATAGTTGTGCAGATGGTGTCCTCTAAGGCATGTCTAAAATCACCCTCGCAGCCCGTTTTTGCAGTTTTTCTAAGCTATATATCCAATAATGTAGGTGAAGACGGGCAAAATACAAGACTAATATAATCAATGTGTGAAAAGATATACGACTTACAGACAAGATTTCGTTGCTCAATGCTAATATAATGTTTATTGTGCCGTAGAATATAAATCAAGGACGAATCTTTTTACAAAGTTTGCCTGTATGTTCTTTCCATGCAAGCGCATTATCTATATATAATCCTAAAAGTTTGTCAGATTCCACAACATTTAAGCTTCCGCGATTTGTAGGAATTATAACATCATTCTGGTTTACGTGTTTCAATTTATGCGTAGTTCCTAACATCATTAACTTAGATTTGTCTGTATTTAACAACATTTAATGTTTACACACCGTTCTTCCAGCGACATTAGATTTTCTTGGACTTCAGAGATATCTGAGCTAGCAGCATGTATAGTTGTATCATCAGCATACATAATAAAATTACATATCCATAACATTGTTGACACACATAGGTAAATCATTGACATATAAAATGAACAGAAGTGGCCCTAACACTGAGCCTCATGGTACTCCAATATCGATGGACAGTGGCTTAGAATTCTTTCCCGAAATTGAAACGTATTGTTGTCTGCCATTTAAATATGAAGAAAACAACTTTAACGCATTATAACTGAATTTGTAAATACTTAATTTTTGTAATAGGATATCATGATTGACAAAATCAAAGGTCTTTATAAAGTCAATAATAATAGAACCAATAAGGTTGCCGTTATCTATCGAAAAACGCCATCTTTCCCATAGATTTAACAATGCAGTTTTACATGAATGGTTAGGTCTGAAGCCTGATTACGATTCCACTAATAAATTATATTTAATTATAAATTTATAAATATGATCATGTCGTGGCGTTCAATAAACTTAGAGATAATGGGTAATATGGAGATAGGCCTATAATTGCTAATATTGTTTTTAGAATCAGATGTATATAGAGGCTTTGCATTTGCACACTTCCACATTTAGGGGAATTTTTCTATAGTTATACTTTTGTTTATAATAAATGTAATTGATAGACCACATAAATAAAAAATTCAAATATTTCTTAGTTCAATCATTTTAGGCCATAAATTGCTGAAGACAACATTTATTGAAAATTCATTTTCCAACACCAGTTGAACTATGCCCCTAAATATTAATATCATGTCCCGCTAGCTACTGACGACATCCGGGTTAAACTCCGAGAGTGTATTAAGTTTGTCCTGCTCCCCTATATCTATCGTAATATTAAACGCACACTACAGCATTTGTTCCAAAACATTTACTAGAAGCAAATGTTTTAGCCAAATGTTCGTAGTGCGTGTTAAATGTTCGACTGAAACAAATACATGTTTCAGAAATCAAACCTGTTTAATATTTTCGAAAATGTTTCGGCTAAGATCATGTGTTTCTGGTAGTGTGCGTTGAACGAAAAAATTCTTTAACCACCAACTCACCACCCCATTGCGTCAACAGCGCTTCAAAGCGCTCCAAATACTACTTGATCTATCAATTAAACATTTTGATGGTTAATATTTTAATTTTAGAAGGCTATTTTTTGTAAATTTACCAGTGAATCTTTTTTCGCCGGCTTTTCATTAAAGGGGTTATGTTAAAGAAAATAAGTTTTTACTTAGCCAGTGTCTATCTGCAGACAGGGAGAAGAGTATTTTTGAAAATTTAACTCTAGAATGACTGGCTCGGTTAATACAAAAGGGGGTGGGTGGGTTAAACATTATTTTGCAATCAACCAATCAGCGCCAGGGTGAAGTAGATGCCATTTTGTTATCACGTTATTCATGTGTCCTATCACGTGATTACTTCACACTGGCGCTGATTGGTTGCTTGTAAAATAATGTTTTTGAGAATGGTTTCTCTCAAAGCACACTGCCAGAAACTGCCAGAAACAGCTTTAATGGACACGTCGTAATGATCATCTGATTTAAGGAATCATACATTTTTCACCGCGTTATTTCACTAGTCATGGGTAATTCAGGAATAATACGTGTCCATCAAGACATGATAATTACCGGAGATTGATCTGAGTGACCCGACAAGACAGGACATATAATTCAATGCTGTCATACTAAGAAATTAGTTTGTCAAGATCATATTTCAATAATAATAAAACCAAACTCGGATTTCCCAATGCTCATAGTGAAAAAAAAAATGGAGAAAAATCCCAGAATTGTAGCTATGATTATTTGTCCCTGTAACCTGCGTTATATCAGCGTAAACATCGTAAAACCGTATCACTAAAGTGACTGGACCTTTCCAATGTATCCATCCATCATATGACGTTATAATTAATTACGTGACGTGTAGAATGATGTCATAAATGGCGTTATTATGACATCATGAATGACGTCGATAAGTGCGTCACAAACGCAAAATTGAAGACGGACTGTGGCTTTACTATTTAATAAACATTCTGTTGAATATTTTGAAACTATATTTGAGTGGACACTGTTGCTGCCATAGGCAGCAAAAGCGGCCAGTCAAATTAGTTTCAAAATTTTTAACAATTTACCTGTATAATTTTCTGCAAACTGATAGTCAGCAAGTTCAGGGATCGATCAATCCCAACACAAGCGAGGTGTGGGTGGAGCTTAGCTAGAGATGGGCGGGGCATATCTGCTACTAGAAATGTCCACTGTCTGGTGTTCTATCTACACACTTCTCCCATAGTGGCTCATATTACCACCGTAAATGGAACGTCTCCGATATGAGATACCGTATTTCAATTCCCAGATGCACGCTGATATAATTACATGACGAGTATAGGTTGACTTGACGGTAATAATCTACCGAGAGGAGAGACCTGACACTGCTTGCATCGCTACTCCGTACATTTCCCGGGAAAATGAATTGATCTTTCTGGCGATGAAACGATCCGGGGGACGATATTAATCAAATAAAAATATAGACTGTCGCCATATAACCATGGCAACGAATCTATATTTTAGTTTCCGAGTGTAGAAAATGCCGGTAGTTTAGGTTTGAAGCAAATTGGCTGGATAATTGTTGTTGCCTCGCGGACTATACTTATAAAATCACCGCGCTAACTCACCTGCAACTGGGTGTTGAGATCCGGCAGAGAGACCATAAATTATGTGGTATGGGTCAATTTGTACGAACCTACAACTACATTGATTGTATAATTAGACAATAATTTGACTGCATACTTCTGTTGGGTTCAACACAGAATGAAATCGATTGATGAAAAGCAGCCGTACTCTGCACGCGCCCTGTCTTAGGAAGCCAACATGCGAGCTTGGTGATCCACTGTGACACGATGAAGGCCATGTCAGTCAACACGCAATAGGCATTTCCACTTTATCGTCCATCCAATGGCGTCATAATTAACTAAGTGACATGTAGAATGGCATCATGATGTGACGTCACGAACGGATATTTGAAGATGGACTATGCGTTGTTGTACGATTTGTGTCTTTACTATTTAATAAATATTCTTTATTGCTATATTCCATAAGCATCAACAGCACCCAGTCAAATTAGTTACAAAATATCCAACAGCGTACCTGTATAGTTTTCAGGAAATTGATAGTCAGGGCATTCGGGGATCAATCAATCCCAACACGGTGAGGTGTGGGTGAAGCTTAGCTAAGGATGGGCGGGGCAAAGCTAAAACTGGAAATGTCCATTACTAGTTACTTTAGGGGTAGACGACCTGACCGCCCCCCCCCCCCCCCCCGATAGATTCACATAGGCCTACCTAGATAATAGCATACGTCATCCTAGAGCACACGGATATCTGCAACATGCTTAGCAAAGAAACAACAGCCTTTACAAAACTGAGATCAGACTGGATGGCAGGTTCAACATCGTCAACAACAACAACAACAACAACAACAACAACAACAACAACAACAACAACAACAACAACAACAACAACGACAACGACAACGACAATGACAACAACATCGTCGCCGCCGCCGCCGACGACGACGACAAAACGACGACGAGGACGGCGACGACGGCGACGACGGCGACGACGGCGACGACGACGACGACGACAACAATAACAACAACAACAGAAGAAGAACCACATACAAGACGTGCATAAACGCATTGACGTCAAAGTGTGGTTGTTTTGGCGATGGGTGAATAAAAGCATGTACGCCAGCAGCAATTTGCCAATAATGGCTTCTTTCAGCGAGCACGTAAAAAGCCGATGTTCAATTAACTAGCTATAGTAGCCAATTGATTGAAATCTGTCACAGCAAAGCCGTCATGATGAGAATGCACTTGTTCTAAGAGGCAAGAGCCGGACAGAGTAGTTTGTGATTGATGAGCTATGGCATGTCACGTGTTCGTGTGATTCTCAAGCGAGATGTTCTCAAGTCTGGCTATAATGACCACCTCTTTAGGAAAATAGGGTGATCAACAATAAAGTTGTGATGTTCTCAGATATTGATACTTATGATATGCAATCGCTGACGCCTCACGATGATGGGTGTGTGTGCGCTGGACCATGACGCTTTCACCAACTGTCATAAAGTAGCATCATGCATTTTGCTCCCAAAACTATATCCAGTTCCTTCTGTTAAATGTTGTCTCGTAAATCAATTGAAAACATTACCAGATATATAGTGCGTGTATGCATGCAGGTACGAACGCACCAACGCGTACCTACTCACTCATTCACGCACGCACACACTTGCACACGTGCACCCAAGGATTGCCCTGATGGTACTGTTTCCGGTTGATGGCTCGGTGACTTACATGTAAAAGGGTGTCGAATATATTCAGAAAAGCTCTGACACTTATCAGTTTTTTCGATAAACTGTCAATCTTTATCAAACTCCCGACCCAGCTCCTTTGTTGTTTAAACACTCTTCGCAAGATCTCCGAGACTCATCCATCACTGCGGACAGATGTAAGAATTTCTGTGCCATAGCCCAGTGGTGACGTCATGGAAGACAG
This sequence comes from Chaetoderma sp. LZ-2023a, assembly GCA_034401795.1. NCBI lineage: Eukaryota > Metazoa > Mollusca > Caudofoveata > Chaetodermatida > Chaetodermatidae > Chaetoderma > Chaetoderma sp. LZ-2023a. The sequence continues at coordinate 61,500,927 of CM067372.1, forward strand.
GGTCAAATATCAGCTCGAGCTCTGCGCTGTCAGGATTTTGCTCAAGACAATCACAAGCAGATCTGCTTTAAATAACCACCAGAGGGGAACCGCCGTATGGTCAATAAAGAATGGTGGGCTTTTAGTACAATATATATAAATAATAATACCATATTGGCGTCTTATATTAGCGTCTTTATTGGCGTGGGTGGACGGGTAGCACACATTTTACTATCAAGTACCGGCTTTAAATATAGGGTATGTGCCATGGCTCCCAAATGCAACAGGCTTGACTGCATACCTATATGAATTCGTGGACGACGACGACGCCGACGCCGACGACAACATTATCAAGATTAGGGAATTGATAAAACCATTCAAAAACCAATTCAACACTCAAAACAGTTACATTGATTTTACTAATACTTTAGCTATCTACGATGCAATGTATCAAATCTAGATGTGATGTAACCAGTGCATCTTGTCTTTTGTATCATTTGTGTTGTAGGCTATTATATATTAATCTTGTGGAAATGCTGTTATTTTTCTAAATGCCAAAGATATCGCAATGATCTTACCTGCCTTTTAACGGACACAATATATGGGCCATCAACAGGTGGTCGGTTAGGACAAACGATTGCTATAATATGTAGCATTTTGTTGCCAAATGTTGGTGGTTCTTTAAGACGGGTGGTCTTACGACCACCCGTCATAAAGAACCACCATCATTCGGCCCCAAATACACCTATCCGTTATATACAGGTTTGGTTGTAGGACAAAAATGTGCAAAGCTCTCCGAATCCTGACAAGCTCAGCAGCTTGTTTCGGTCAATATTAAGCCACTTTCCGTAGAAACCTACAAACAGTCTGGCGCATTTAGGAAACCCCGGATGCAAATAAAATCAGGAACTAGCTGGACAATCACTGTTCATTGAAAGGTTGATCAATAGCCGACACTGGACGTGATGATGGAAATGTTATTTGTGGTTCGGGAATCGTGCACGCGACTTCTGCAATAGTGCCATAGGCTAATGAAAGGTTCAGCACTGTCATAATGCTGGCCTTCCGGATCGCAACCTCAAAGCACAGGCTACTTTAATGTTTATGCTCGCAAATATTCATTCATTCGTTCATTTGTTTGTTTGTTCGTTCATTCATTCATTCATTCATTCATTCATTCATTCATTCATTCATTCATTCATTCATTCATTCATTCATTCATTCATTCATTCATTCATTCATTCATCATTCATTATTCTTCATTCAATCGTTCGTTCGTTAGTTAGTTCGTTCGTTCGTTCAGTCATTCATTCCTTCACTTGTCTGACCGACGACCCACCGCCGGACCGTCCGTCTATCCATCCACGCATCCATCCATGCATCCACCCACCCGCCCGCCCGCCCGCCCGCCCGCCCGTCCGTCCGTCCGCCCGCCCGCCCGCCCGCCCATCCGGCCGGCCGGCCGGCCGTCCGTCCATCCGCCCGCCCACCCACCCACCAATCCATCCACGCATCCATCCATGCATCCATCCACCCGTCCGTCCGCCCGCCCGCCCGTCTGCCCGCCCGCCCGTCCGTCCGCCCGCCCGCCCGCCCGTCCGTCCGCCCGTCCGTCCGCCCGCCCGCCCGTCCGTCCGTCCGTCCGTCCGCCCACCCACCCACCAATCCATCCATCCATCCATTCATAATATCAATAGCAATGGTTCTAATGAATGACGGATGATAGACTTTAACACAGGTGATGGCGATGGACGCTGGTGATTGGGAATACTTACAAACGACAATAATGATTGATTAACGATGATAACATCGAAAAACAACACGATCAATGACGATGACGTAAATCAAGAGGACGATGATGACATTGATTGACGACGACGGTGACGGTAACGATAAAAAAAATCGACAAAAAACCCCTAAATATTGTCACGTTGACGTTTAACCTCTTATTTCATTATCGTTTTCAGTTTTCGGAGATGAGCCTACGCCGCCTTATACATCAAACAATGAGAACGGTGCAGATGACGATTCCGCGTCGATGACCTTGCAGTGTTACATCTGTGACGATCGCATGGAGGGCTGTGTCTACCTCCAGAGCAACAGCGTCTTTGGTGATACGCTATGTGCTCCTGAAGAAAAATATTGCAAGGTGAGAATACACTTGTCCTTCATCATTCAAATGTCTGCATTGTGACCCTTTCATGTTGAAGACGGCCAAAACCGGTGGCTGTAGTAGTCTTGAGGAATGTCTATTTGCGAGACAAAGGAAAACTATTTTTGAAAATTAATACTGGAATGACTGGCCCGATAATCGCGCCAATTATTTCTGTGGTAAATTGTCAAAAATAGTCTTCTCTTGGTATACAAATAGACATTAAGTAAGCACATATTTTGTGACCAAATTTAGTGAGTAAAGGGTTGCTGCAGTTTATGAGCATGTTCTACTGACGAACAATAAATATTTAACTGTAATCGGCTATTTACCAGTCGAACGCGCCATTTTCATGGATCCACTGCCGCGGTGAGCAACGCCCCGCCCACTCAGACACTGTTGCTATGGGATGTAATCTATTGTAAACAGCGAATATTGACATACAAATTATTTTCATATATATATATATATATATATATATATATATATATATATATATATATATATATATATATATATATATATATATATATATATATATATATATATATATATATATATATATATATATATATATATATATATATATATACACCTGTGCAAAAGTTAAGCACCACCCTATTTTTACGCACATGCGAGGGTATATTCATGTGCTATGAAGAAAGCAATAGCATAAACATTTATGTACCCATCCATCTTAGTGCAAGAGGTAATAATGCAACTAGAGGAATGCTGATTATGATGGTGGGGAAACACTGTATGTTTTTGTTTGAACTTGAAAACGAGGCCTGAATACGGTTACGTTGACACAACTGACACCTATTGCCCTACAGTTGACACACGTGGCTAGATTGTCATTAATGGTGTCTGAAAACGAAGTTTAACATCTGTGCACGAGTTTGAGACTGTCATTATTAATACCGGGTATATCCACCTTGTGCCTGGATGACGGCCTGGACACGACGTCTCATGCTGGTCACCAACCGACTGATACGCCATTGTGGTATTCGTTGCCATTCAAGATGGAGTGCGTCTGTTAATTCCTGTAGGTTCTGCACAGGAGGATCCCTCCTTTTCACCATGTTTCCCAGAATGTCCCAGATATGCTCAATAGGGTTCATGTCAGGTGCTGGCCATGGTAGGGTTTCGATGGCATTCTGGCGGAGGTATTCATGCACAGCTCTAGCACGATGTGGTCGGGCGTTGTCATCCATGAATATAGGGTGGGTTCCAGGTGCATGATTTACAAAATGAGGGACCACAACTCTATCCAGTATGGAATCTTGATATCTTTGTCCATTTAGTGTTCCCGGTACAGTCAACAGATCCAGCTTACAATCAAATGAGATGCACCCCATATCATAACGGAACCTCCACCAAATGGAACTTCTTCCATGATGTTACGTTGGTCGTACGCCGTGCGTCTGGACCTCCATACACGAGTTCGACCATCTCTGGCATGAAGCAGGAACCGACTTTCATCGGACCAGTGTACCCGTCTCCAGGATCTCATGTTCCAGTGTCTTCTTTCGTTGCACCACCTCAGACGCTCCTCTTTGTGGTGTGCAGTGAGAAGAGGACGTCTGACAGGTCTCCTAGCTTTCATGCCAGCAGCATACAGTCTCCTTTTGACGGTAGACATTGACACTCTATTGCGCGTTTCCCATTACTGGCTGAGCACTCTGCTGTTGGTGAATGGAGATCTCCTAACAAGGCGTACTAGGGCTCGATCATCACGGGCAGTAGTCTTCTTCGGTCTTCCAGATCTAGGCCTGTCCTTCACCTCGTTAGTTCGCCCATGTTTTGCAATCAAACGACTGATTAGAGTATGGTTAATGTTCAGCTGTCTGCCAATCTCTCTGCATGACATACCAGTGGTATGCATGCCTATGATTTGCCATTTCACACGATCACTTAACCTTCGTCTTGCCATAGCGGTTCACAATCAAGAGCTAATTCTCTCTGTACAAATAAACCACGGTCATGAACACAAAATTCCTACTCTTGTCGCCTAAATCTGTATGTAATGTTCTACACCTCAAACTGGGCTTTTACATAACTGAACACGTGTGCTGTTTCCCGCCACGCACGGACATCAAGCGGCGTGAAGTCATGCATGCATGTGCATTTCGTACTTGGAATTATGTCAGCTAACGCGGGGACAAAAAGTATGGCAGCCTAGTTGTACCATCATGTTTCTACGTTCTATTGTTTTTGCTGGTGCTTAACTTTTGCACATTACATACAGATTTAGGCGACAAGATTAGGAATTTTGTATTCATGACCGTGGTTTATTTGTACAGAGAGAATTAGCTCTTGATTGTGAACCGCTATGGCAAGACGAAGGTTAAGTGATCGTGTGAAATGGCAAATCATAGGCATGCATACCACTGGTATGTCATGCAGAGAGATTGGCAGACAGCTGAACATTAACCGTACTGTAATCAGTCGTTTGATTGCAAAACATGGGCAAAATAACGAGGTGAAGGACAGGCCTAGATCTGGAAGACCGAAGAAGACTACTGCCCGTGATGATCGAGCCCTAGTACGCCTTGTTAGGAGATCTCCATTCACCAACAGCAGAGTGCTCAGCCAGTAATGGGAAACGCGCAATAGAGTGTCAATGTCTACCGTCAAAAGGAGACTGTATGCTGTTGGCATGAAAGCTAGGAGACCTGTCAGACGTCCTCTCCTCACTGCACACCACAAAGAGGAGCGTCTGAGGTGGTGCAACGAAAGAAGACACTGGAACATGAGATCCTGGAGACGGGTACACTGGTCCGATGAAAGTCGGTTCCTGCTTCATGCACGGCGTACGACCAACGTAACATCATGGAAGAAGTTCCATTTGGTGGAGGTTCCGTTATGATATGGGGGTGCATCTCATTTGATTGTAAGCTGGATCTGTTGACTGTACCTGGAACACTAAATGGACACAGATATCAAGATTCCATACTGGATAGAGTTGTGGTCCCTCATTTTGTAAATCATGCACCTGGAACCCACCCTATATTCATGGATGACAACGCCCGACCACATCGTGCTAGAGCTGTGCATGAATACCTCCGCCAGAATGCCATCGAAACCCTACCATGGCCAGCAAGGAGCCCTGACATGAACCCTATTGAGCATATCTGGGACATTCTGGGAAACATGGTGAGAAGGAGGGATCCTCCTGTGCAGAACCTACAGGAATTAACAGACGCACTCCATCTTGAATGGCAACGAATACCACAATGGCGTATCAGTCGGTTGGTGACCAGCATGAGACGTCGTGTCCAGGCCGTCATCCAGGCACAAGGTGGATATACCCGGTATTAATAATGACAGTCTCAAACTCGTGCACAGATGTTAAACTTCGTTTTCAGACACCATTAATGACAATCTAGCCACGTGTGTCAACTGTAGGGCAATAGTTGTCAATTGTGTCAACGCAACCATATTCAGGCCTCGTTTTCAAGTTCAAACAAAAACATACAGTGTTTCCCCACCATCATAATCAGCATTCCTCTAGTTGCATTATTACCTCTTGCACTAAGATGGATGGGTACATAAATGTTTATGCTATTGCTTTCTTCATAGCACATGAATATACCCTCGCATGTGCGTAAAAATAGGGTGGTGCTTAACTTTTGCACAGGTGTATATATATATATATATATATATATATATATATATATATATATATATATATATATATATATATATATATATATATATAGAATCGCGCATCAATATCCAAAATAATAGTTACTCATTAACCATTTAGACTTTATCGAACAAATATGAAATGATCTTTGTGATATAAGAAACAACATGTCCCAGTAAAATTTCTTTCAAATATTTAACAGTTTTCCTATACATTTGTCTTGAAATTGACATAAACACCGCCAACAACACGGTAAAACAACACCATGAAACACTTCTGGTCATGCATAGCCTACAGCACAGACGGCTCTGACAACAGCAGCGTCCAGCCTCTTAGACATGAGTGTATGTTACATAGAAATGAGAGACAAAGACAAGATACGAAATAAACAATTCCTATCATTGCCCGGTAAAGACGGTCTCCACAGAGATAAATACCAATCACGCTGCTATATGAAGCATGGCGTATCTCCAAAGATTGATAAAATGGTAACAACACAGAATTAAATCCAGAAATTGCCAAATACATATGCCAATAAAGCTTCACTACTAGCTAACATGAGAGTGAGCGTCCTGAAGGAATGGATAGATCCGATCTGTCACTCAAGTAAATAACGTCATAATAAATTAGGTTACGTGTAGCCTGACGTCACAAACAAAATGCGTAAGGAATGACGTCTCGGTGTCCTTTATTCACCTTGAATAGTCCGCCAAGGATACGAATTGTATCTACTATTTAGTACACATTCTATTGACTATTTTGAAACTAATTTGACTGGGCGCTGTTGCTGCCACAGGTTACTTGTATAGTTGTTACCTTGAAATCGGGATTCTGGGAATTCAGAATTCAAGATATATAAATCGACCCCATCACGCGCAAAGCTCTGGCGAGGCTTAGCTAGAAATGGTTCCATCTAGTAGCTCAGTATACCGCCACAATGGACCTGTCCAGTTTATCCATCAATCATATGACGTCATAATCAACTACGTGACCTGTAGGATGACATTATAATCAATCACGTCATGAATGGCGTATCTAAGTTCGTCATGAACGCTTACTTGATGACGGACTAAGGGTTGTTGTACGAATTGTATGTCTTACTATTTAATAAACATGCTGTTGAATATTTTGAAACAAATTGACAGGGCGCTGTTGCTGCCATCAACAGTACCCGGTCAAATTAGTTTCAAATTATTCATCAGCTTACCTGAATAGTTATCAGGGAGTTCAGGGATCGATTACAACACAGGCGAAGCGTGGGTGGCACTTAGCGGTTAGAGATGGGCGGGGTAGAGATAAAGGATTCTACCATGCTAATAACAGTTCTGGTGAAATCCCATTATCTCTCGAGAAATATCTAAATAAGTGCTGAAAGGGCAAGTGGCGTCATAACTGCAGTCCTCAAGAAAGGACAAAGAAACCAAGTATCCAAGGTAAAATAGGCCAGTGGATAACATTCTATCATGAAAATGCAATGCCTTGCACATTACCAGAAAGGTCATCTAATTGGTATCTATTATGCACACCCAATATAAACGCGGTCAACTCCACTAAATATCTCGGCGTCACCATAATATGAAATATGTAGTGAACACATCAACCAAACCTGCTGGCAAAGCCCTTGATATCCTCAGGGGAGAGATCATCACCACAATAAACCACTCAGTGTGCTTGGTTACCATGTACAGTCCCCATCACTCGAATACAAAATTTAACTAGGGAGTGCGGCTCCCTGGGCCTACCCCATCAGAACACTATCACCACCACCCACCCCATTACAATGAGCTGCCAACATCACTGAGCAAATAACAAAGAGTCTAATCCAATGTAGGAATCCGATCTGTCAGTGAAGTATGACACCCTACTCAGTTACATCGCTTGTAAGTTGACGTTACAACACATAGTGATGTATCTAACTCCATCATGAACATTGAAGAGTCCGTCAAGTGTACGAATGTATATGTCTTTGAGGGATTTACTATTTAATAGACATTTTGTTGAATATTTTGAAACTATTTTTGGCTGATCGCTGATGCTGCGTACTCAGTCACAATTTCAAAGTATTAAACAGGTTACCCGTATGCTTACTTTGAAATTCTGTTACTGGGAATTCAGGATTCACAGTATATAAATTGATTCTATCACGCGGACAAAGTTGGTGAGGCAGGGCTAGAAATGGGTGGGGAAGAATTAGAAATGAGTGTGACAGAGCTAGAAATGGGTGGGGCAAAGCTAGAAATAGGTGGGACAGAGCTAGAAAGGGGTGGGGCAGACCTAGAAGTGGGTGGGCAGAGCTAGAAAGGGGTGGGGCAGAGCTAGAAATGGGTGGGACAAAGCTAGAAATGGGTGTGGCAGAGCTAGAAATGGGTGTGGGGGTGGGTGGGTGGGGGGGGCACATATTTGAATGAAGCTTGCCGTGTTATCCATGTTGTTTCTGTCACATTACGGCTTGCAATTGAGGGGTGATGTTGTTGGCTAGCGGTTGCGTGACTGATGATTGAATCGTAAGCAATTATGTGAGATGGGTGCATCTGTTTCTTGGCTGGTGCCACATGGGCATATCGCTGTTATGCCAATTTTCAGTTTGATGTATATTGGAGCACGGAGCCGATATTGTCCTGTGCGCATGCGGGATATTATTACCTTTCTCCTCTGAACAGTTGACGATGACTGATTCATGGGCTGTATGCACACCCTTCCACATTTCCACGAGTGTATAATTGATCAGCTTCTTGACCTCTGTGTGTGCAGCTTTTATCATGGTGTTCTTTTGTTGCGTGTTCGTTTGCTAGACAGTCAGCTCTTTCGTTTCCTGAGATTTTGCAATGATTTAGAGAATCTATTGGGATGCATAACGATGCTTGCATTTGGGTAAGAATTGCTGCAAAATGGTCGCCAGGCCAAATAGTTATGAACTTCTGAGCACGGTGAGTTGAGAACCTATAATACAGAGCGTGTAACATTGACAATTTCGCCATTAACTGATCTTTGGGCAGTTGATAATGCTTCAATAAATTTAAACTTTTCAAATTGATTTGTTTTCTGCTCTGTGTCTGGAACGGATATGGCCTGTTGAAATTATTTTTTTTAATGCACTGACACATGGATCCCTGAGGAAAAACACTATACCACCGTGTGTAAGTGCTTCAAAGATCTGCCATTGAAGGCGCATATCCTCTAGTTTTGTTGATACTCTTCGTCTAAGACTGCTCCTGTTAGATGCGTAGTTCCATAATGGAATGTTAGAAATTCCGTAGATAGTCTCCGATTGTAAAACTTTGTTGTGTCCGGTATGGTGGTGCTTGGTTGTGTGTACAGAGTGGCGTGTGTTACATATTCTGCATAGATGATATGGAGGAATCCAGTTGTAGCTATGCCCCGCCCATATTTAGCTAAGCCCTACACACATTTTGCCCGTGTTGGGATCGATCAACCCTGAACTCCATGACGATCAATTTCCAGAAAACTATACAGGTAAGCTGTTGAATATTTTGAAACTAATTTGACTGGGTGCTGTTGCTGTTTATATTAAGTAACATCGCCCAGTCACATTAGTTTCAAAATATTTAACAGCATGTTTATTAAATGAGACAGACATATAATTCGTACAACGTGACGGATTATTAAGCGTTTAAAACTTCTAAATCAAGCCATTCATGGTGTGATTGATTATGACGTCAGCATATACGTCACGTAGTGGATTATGACGTCATATGATTGAATCGGAAACTGGATTCATAAACTTTCTCAGGCATAGTACCCTTTTCCAGACCACGAGCAGAATATTTTTGAAGGCTTACTCACCATTGGGAATGATGGTTCTGTAACCGAGCTAATTCCTGCTGCAATCTTCCAAAATATTATTCTTGTCGTTTGCAAATTGGCACTGCCAGACGACGGCAGAAGCAATTTAGATCGGCATGGACCTTAAAGGAATACAGATTTTTCATCGCCTCTTCCCAAATAGAGCTATGACACGCATATTTCTAGCTAAGATCCGCCCACTTTAGATGTGCGCTTGCAACGATTTTAACACATATTTTGAAACTAATTTGACTGAAGTTATTCGTGACTATGGCAGCACCAACACTTTGTCAGACTTGTTTCAAAATATTCAGCAGGATATTTATTAAATTGAAAATTCACCAAAAACTTACAATGGACCTTTCCAGTTTGTCCATCAATCATATGACGTCATGATCATATGACGTCATAATCAACTAGGTGGCGTGTAGGATGATGTCTTAGTCAATTACGTCATAAATGACGTAGTTAAGTTCGTCTTTAGTAATTAATAAAGATGCTATTGAATATTTTGAAACTAATTTGATTGGGCGCCGTTGCTGCTATGTGCAACAACATCACCCAGTCAAATTAGTTTCAAAATATTCAACAGCTTACCTATATAGTTTTCTGGAAATTGATAGTCAGGGAGTTCGGGGATCGATCGATCCCAACACGGGCTAAGTGTGGGTGGAGCTTAGCTAGAGATGGGCGGGACAGCGCTAAAATTGGATTCCTCCATTACTACAGTAACTGTCTGACCTTTTCACCTTTCATCATGAGAGACCACTGCCATTTGATTGTGACGTCAGCTAACAGGTGACGTACTTTGATATCAGATACTTGATTGACAGATCGGATCTCTGCATTCAGTTACTATCCTACACTGGTCATTTTGGTCACTTTTTACGGATCTTAAGGTGACCATTATTAAAAAAACGTTTACTGACCACATTTATAATTTTGTATACATCTATTCTCCCTGCAGGTTGAAAAACTTACAACAGCCGACGGTACAATGACGTCATTCGAACGTGGATGCACGCGCACATGTTCACCCGGATGTGAAAAGGCAGATTCGACGGAAACGTGTATCTCGTGCTGTAGCAAAGATTTCTGCAATAACGAGCACAATAATACAACGAGTATTTTCATTGGTCAGACTCTAGTATATCTTCTTTGTCTTGTATCTCTATCAATAGGATTCGTAATTAGCAGGACTGTCGTGTAGTAATTTCAAAATGTTTTAAAAAATATTTCCTGTTTTTGAGAAATGTATCGTCAAGCAAGTAATTAAGTATATTGGAGTTCATGTTTGATTCGTAACATTAACCCTTTGCACCCTGAATCCCCAGAATTTCGATTTCAAAATAACTATACAGGTAAGCTGTTGACTATTGTGAAACTAATTTGACAGAGAGCTGGTGCTGCCTATGGTAGCATCAGATCACAGCCAAATTAGTTTCAAAATATTCAACAGAATACTGTTTAAATCGTACACATTTTAGCGTTTAATATTTCGGGTTCAAAGGGTTAATCCGGACTGTGTTTGACTTTATGAGACAGTGTAAATAATAGAATGGTGACTATGTCCAAGAAAATTGAAAAACGTTGATATAGCAGATTTACCAGACATCAAATTCAAAGTACACACCCGTATTAGGGAAGCAGTGGACTCCTTGAAGCAAAGATAATAGAGAGTTTTACCCTTTAAGCCTTACAGATAAAAGGGCAACCCATTATTTAGGTTGCAAAGAGTATTCTGTTTAAAATTTTGAAACTAATTTAACTTGGAGCTGTTGCTGCCGATCGCAGTAACAGCTTTCAGTCAAAATAGTTTCCAACTATTTAAAAAATGTCATGTATTGTCTGTCGTCTTGAAATTGAAACGATGGTATTTCAAGAGTTAAAGGGGGAATATATTTTATTCGTGACAGATACGACGCTACATGCAGCACATGCGTCAGAGGATCTACTTAGATGTTTGAACTTTGCCCTCTGTTATATTGTCTCTTTTGGTGCTTTGATATTAATATTACTACGCCGTGTTGCAAGTGAGAATAAAAAGTTGTACTGGACACAGAAATGAGTGTAATAGGTGTGAAGCTTCTTGGTTTCTAAAGGCATATGTTGTTCAAAGACCAACGATATGCTATTATCTGCAAGGCTCGTCGTAAAAATTCTGCTTTTGTGTCATTATCAATTTGTAAATTGGACACCATTTTGCTTATTATCGTGCTTGTTACCAATGATTAGCCTGGTTTCTTGGCTCGTTTATCTGGCAAAGAATCCATCAATGACCGAGTCATGGACCCAGGCTAACCACGCTCTTGTTCTATTGCCGACCTGCGCATAACTATATATCATAATCGACTATTTATTTACCAATCGGAGAGCAAAATTCACAGATGTTACAGAGAGTTAGATTATAGCCAAGTTCTCTGATAGCCCTAGTTACTGGGCCGGTACTGGCCCAATACCGGTCCGCCTTGGCCCATTATTGGCAAAGTACTGGCCCGGTAACATGCGTACTAGCAGGGTTATATAGTTCTACAGTCAAACATACCACTGACAATTCTTTGCTGTATGGAATCAAACCGATCAAAGGTCAATAAAGTTGGAACGGATATTATAAATATTTGATATTTTCCCAATATGTGAACCATTTATTCAGTCAATCGACCTTTCCAGTTTATCCAACTATCATATGACGTCATAATCAACTACGTGACGTTGTAGGATGGCGTCATAATCAATTACAGCATGAATGGCTCGTTTTAGTCCGTCTTTAATGCTTAACAGTCCGCGACGTTGTACGAAAGATTAGTTTCAAAATATTTAACAACATACCTGTATAGTTTTCTGGAAATTGATAGTCAGAGAGGTCGAGGATCGATTGATCCCACCACAGGCTTTGGCTGTAGCTTAACTAAGGATGGGCGGGGCATAGCTAAAAATGGAAACGTCCATTGGCAATATTCTGCTAACTTCATTGGATTTTGTGATAGTAATTTGCTTGATCAATTGTTTATCCATTGCTCTGGACGCGAGGCCAGAGATTGTAATTAGACCACCATTGTTGATACTCGCTAGCCGAAACCTCTGACGTCAGTTACGCCATGGTGCACATGCGTATAGCATCGTGATGTACGCCTATAAGTGTTCGGGTTGATGACAGTCATGATTTTCTGCGTAAAACAAAAATGTTGCGATGTAACAGTATGTGGACATATTTATGCAGCTTGATATAGAACCGTGTAGAAAGGTTTTGATTGGAATTTGAAATGTGTTATTGTTGATTGCTTCTGTGGATGCTTTATGCTTATGTACATTGCTATTTAGGCAACGGAAAAGGGTCAAAGTACGCCGAATTATGCTTTTGTATAGTTTAAATAAAATAACATATATAGGCCTATAGTTTGCGTATTTTCCAATTCCTTCGTAGTAAATTTTGTCTCGGAGTCATTTTATTCAATTTCTCATGAGAATCACGGAGTGACGTCATCGCGTGAATGGTTGTTGTGGTATGACGTCATCGCGTGATTAATATTTTCTTACCTCACAACAGCTCATTCAAACACCATTTTAAGTGATATGCAAGACAAACACTAGTGTTTGTTAATCTAGAACATGGGTCGGAGCTGATGCCCCTTGACAATTCACGTGATGACGTCATACCGTAAATTTTACAAAATTCCAAAATTCATGAATTTGACCAAAATTTAGCAGTGATGGCGTTTGTGAAAAGCAGTCAACTTCTTTTTAATTTATAAAATATGACAAAAACTTTTGACGTATTTATTGAAATCTAATTCTCGTTTGTGATCTCCCGACCTTTTAATACGAAAAGACGAATATGAAAACTCATTTATAATAATAATTGAGTAAATATTCACCAGCTTAACTATAGGCCTACGATTGTTGTGAAATTGACATTTCTGAGACGTTGGAGTTGAAAGAATTACGGTATGTTGAAACTGGTATAAAACGGCCACGGCACGGAGAGTTAATAGTCCAGCTAGAGCCAAATCGTGCACTTTGTGACACAAATATGAAATTTGGCACACAGTTATTATGTCCCATAACAGTTTATTTCAAAATTGGGCCCCAACCGGATTTGACCTGTGGGATCTGTGGCGGCCATTTTTCAAAATGGCCGCCATGAAGATTTTTAATCTCTCATATCTCGGCTAATAATAGGGATAGGAACTTACTTTTGGTGACTATGTCTATGTTTTCAGGGTTAAAGAACCCACATATGGCGTAATCTTCAAATTATCTTGTGTCAGTCATTTTGATCGCAGTTTGTTCATTGAATTATTCATAGTTCCATATTTGCACAGTGACAGTCAGACAGTTAAGTGTTGTCCTTAGATCCGAGATTCAAGGGAACAATTTGATGTTCTGGGCCCCCTTTCTGTAAGTAAATAGGGAGATGTTAAATCAGAGGGGACATTTGTATTTTCACCATGCCCCCCCCCCCCCCCCCTAGGAACAACACTTGTACATGTCAGTGCTACCTTCTTGCATTTGCACTGTTGCCTGGATCCCGAGAATGCATCCACATGTGATGACTGCACAGCATGCTCGACTACCGGGAGGAAGACTCATACATTTTATCTTCCATTGTGCACTGGGCATCTCCCAATTCCACACAAAGTCTGCTGAACTTGGCAGCTATGGTGCTTTGACCAATGCTTGACCCCGTACATGGCCTACTTCATACCCTATTCGTAATAGATGTTGGGCTAGTGCATCTTGTATTGGCGGAAGGTTTTCAATCTCCCTGCTTTTCTAGGTGAACAAAATCTGCCTTACACTATTCACGCTACTCTCAGGGCTCCCGCGCTCATACATGATGGCTACTATCGCTCAATTGTTAAAAGAAACATGCAATACTATATCTGTGATTGGCATCTAAACCAGTGTGCATACATCTTGTGTGGAAGACATCGAAGACATCCCATGCATGCCAGGCTGTACCTTTTCCTATCTCAGCAAATGAAGATGTTACATCACATCCCGTCAAGGCGTGGAATGCAGGAAGTGCCATGCATTTATCATCACCAAGTGCTTGAGACATGGCTGTTGCATCGAGATACCGAAATGTGTTGCCCGTACCAAAAGCCAACCATAAACACTCGCAACCAATCTTTAGGGCCAAACTTATACTTATGACCACACCATCTGTACCTACAGTTCTTAGACGTATCTTCTTCATACCATATTGAGCTCCATCCAAGGCATGCACGAACATCCTTGGGTCCGCCTCCTCATGTGCACAATCTAACAGTCATGTAAGATCACAAGGTGCAGACGACAACACTTTCTCGCCATGGGTAATGATGGCCATTCCATGGAATTCTTCATTCACAACACGTTCACTAATGAGACGGAATAGCTCTGACTTGTTTCCATCTTCACGCAGAAACTCCTGCCAGTTACTTGGTACTGTATTCTTCCCTTCAACATGCCTTTGAGTTACCCCTCTTCTGTCATGTACCCGCCTTCAGGCTGTCTTCCCTGTAGATACCAAATCAAACACTAGATCAACCCGCAGCACATCACCCCGAAATTGGTTACGGGTGCATTCCATTACCGTTGCTACATAATCATCAAATGATTCAGATGTATTTGGTTTGATCATGTTGATAATCACAGCACCATGTAGGATAATCATCTCGGCATCGTCTAGGTTCACTGTGTCATGATGTGGTATAAGATCTTCAACATATACCATGCGATCAGCCTTTGTCCTACGCCGCATGGCTCCATAATCAGATAGGGAAGATGTATATGACTGATTCGCGTGTGAGAAGAATTCTGCCATGTTAATTTGTCGTACTTGACATACAATATATAAGGTAGAAAATAGGGTGCGATCACGTTTCAGGGATTTCAACTGTTTCTGCTCTCGCGATTTCTCTTTATTCACATGTAGTGTTAACATGTCCCGTAGATGTACATGAGCTGCGACTGATTGTGCATAATGGTACTGATTTAGTGCATGAAAGATCCGCTGCACACAAGACAGGGTCTCAACATACAAGGGAGGGAAACTCTCTGGCCCATGTCCGAATGGTTAACTCAGTATTCAAGTTTAGTTCCCAGAATTTGAACTGTGCACTTGATACTCTTCGTTCATTGGACCAACGTCTTGAGATACATTAGTCCCATATTCGGTGCAAGCGTCTTGTCGGAGTTTGTAGAGTGCACAAGTTGTCACTTGATGGCCTCTTGCTATCTTCTTTACATGAGAAGACTTAAGAGAGCTATATGCTGTACCAGGATTAGCTATTTCAGCCTGTGATATAGCTGATGTCCCATCAAGTAGGTCACCCAAGTATTTCATTAATATCATATTGATATGAAGCCCACCCAACATCACCATATACGAGCCGTCCCTGTGAGTATCAGGCCATGTCTATTGGCATGGTTATGATAGGTGTTTGACCTTGGTTGAGGATATTGACAACTTTCCTCACTACATCCATTGAATGTTTTATCATGGCAACTGTCTTAGATTCATCAGGGGAAAATGGCAGCAGTGTACTGATTGATGTTTGACTATTATTCTCACTTTGATGGTTAGCATGGTAAGCGGCCCATGATACATGCTTTCTGTCCTTTGCATTGAGCTCGTCGTTTGAGTTGGCACGGTCTTGTGGTGCATTAATGGCATCACACATATACTGGCACCACTGTGTTTCCGCTACAAGATTAACCATTGAATCAGTTGAATAGTGTTTCTTGAGATAAATTATCTCTGGAATAGGTGGGTTCTTGATATCCGCAACTGATAGTAGCAAGGTGTAGTCATTTGGAAGTTTGGCAATCTGGCAGATTGACATGCAATTTGGGCACGGGGTTGTTCAAGCCGACCTGGTGAACATCTGGATGTTGGAAAGGGGAAATGCCAGACCCATGAAATGGCTTTTATGCACTAGTTGAGGTAGGGTCGCGATCTATGTTGTCTACTGCTGACTTTGCGAAGATGCCAATGTTGAGTGATTTTGGACAAACAGCTTCTATTGATTTGAAGTGGTTGATAGAAGAGTTTGCCAGATCAGCAGACATATGGAGAACGCGATCATATGTTACAGAAAGTCCCATCTTGTAAAGCGTGTCAGTCATGTCCTTTGATCTCGTCGTGGAATGCACATATGCTCCAATGAACAGAGGCAGTGGAGGTTTACGATCTCGGATATGTCTAGTGTCTGACTATTTGTTAGATCTGTTTTCAGATGGGCAACAGAGTTATATAGTAACAGCTGTGAGAGAGACAGTGTGGCTTGTGACACATTTTCCCAATAAATTTGCCAGTAGTTCCACTTTGTATTAATAGAATATCACGACCCTCACTGGGTTTCTCTAACTCAGGGAAGTATCCAAGTATCATATTCTTGAAGTTGGTCACATGGATGTTTGATGGTGCATGCTCTTTTAGCTGATATAGCCTGGACGTATATTGTTTCGTTAGTTCTGGGAGCTGGAATACTGGTGTTGCCTCATCACTATGCAAGATTTCTTGCATGTAGAAGAGTCGTTCTGCAAAGGCAATGCGCATGGCTGTATATTGTGTAGTGTGCCTCTGTGATGTGTTCAACTGGGCACGATCTGTGTTATGGAGATGATATTTCATCGCTATAGCTAAGACACCACCTCTACTCAACTTAGCTAATAAATACTGATCTTGAAGTTTCATGGCACATTGCTGTACTTTTGCATCAAAATCTCCAGTAGGTGCATTGCTGAATGGATTATTTGATGTTCCCGGTTGGTTGCAGAAGAAATAGGTTGTATCTGGATTGGTTGATTGTGATATCTTCTGTTGTGTAAATTTCTCAGGCACCGGCGGTATCTCATCAGTACTCTTGCATTTCGTTGCACGTTAAAGATTTTTCTCTTTATATTTTAAACTACAGCTCTTATGATACTTGGCATGCCTTTGTTTGAATGTGGATTCAAGACCATTACCATCATCAAGACGGTCCAGTTTTACCGAGGATGGCAACTGAAGAAAAGCGTATAGAAGATGGGAAGATTCGTACATGTAGGTAGTGCTTTGTATCCAGCACCACCAATTACATGATCAAAGGGACAAGTCAATTTTTCATCTGTTACTAGTTCACACAGAACACAGTTACTCCAATCTATAGCTGATGCAGAATGGCGAGAAATGTCAATAATTTGAATGCCATTGATACTTGAGCTACTTGAATCTGAAGATAAAGAAAGAGAAAATATACATTAATATAATAATGAAAGGTTTAGAATATTTCGTTTATTGTCCCTAAAAGAATTAGCATAGATATAACAGAACCGTGACTAGAGCAGTGGAATATCTGAGTCATGGACTGAGCTATAGTGATAAACCGAACCGTTGTGGAACAGACCATAGAAAACTACACAGAATACACGAAAAATATTGTTATTATCAGAACCATTGGCCATGAAAACATTGGTACAGAGACAGAAATCCGATCTATATCTTTATATCGAGCTAAGATATTATGACAACTATAAATTCTAACGTAAAATGGCATCCATATTTGAAAACAAAATGGCTGATTCCTTAATCTTGAAAACATAGGTATAAACACCAAAATTAAGTTCCCATCTCTATTATTAACCGAGATATGAGAGATTGAAAATCTCCATGGCGGCCATTTTTCAAAATGGCCACCACAGCTCTCACAGGTCAAATCCAGTTGGGGCCCAATTTTGAAATATACTGTTACGGGCCAATAAGTAACCGTGTGCAAAATTTCATACTTGTATCACAAAGTGCACGATTTTTTCATAAGCCTCTAAATTTATATAAACGTGCGCGTACAGGTCAGTTAAGTTTTAATAGGAAATGCTATTATAGCCACAAAATGGTGGATTTATCAATCAACTATGCTAAATAACCACCATATTGTGACGTCACAATACAGATAGTCTGTTCCACAGCACAGATTGGCAGTACCTACCAGACTGGTCTTTGGAGTAGAGTCTGCGTAACAATCAAAATGGCAGATAGTAACATATACTGTGAATATTTTACTTCCTAGTGTAAATAGCAACATTTTCTACTGGAAATAGAGCAAGTCTCTATTGTGACGTGTCTGGCAATTCCTGTTTTATTAATAGATTTAGGAGGCAATTGCAGCTTTCAGTTGGCATATGATTATTAAGATGAGTACAAATTAGCAATATTTAAGAATGTTTTAAAAGGAAGATTGTTTTAAGCTGCATATTCGCCCACGCACGTACGCACACACGCACGCTCACAGAAGCTACCAGTAAAATTGCTTTCAAAATAGTTCTGCAAAAGTTCTGCCGTGTGACCGGTATATATGGATGTCTCTTGGTAGGGGATTTAGGGAGTGCTGCAAGCCACTCGACAATAATTCCAATAGGTAATAACTCTGGACCTGCTGAATATTCTGAAAACAATTTGACTTAAAATTGTTGGTGACTAAGCCATCAGCGACTTTTAGTCAAATTGTTTTCAAAATACTCAGCAGATTCAGAGTCAAACCCTATGGAAGATGTAGTCACCAGAAATTCAGCAGTCAGTTAAACGTGGAAACTCGCGATAATAGAAATAACGGGAAATAACTCCATTATCCATATGCTGTATGTCAAGAGTTGCCTTTCTGGACAGGTTTGATGTTCGTGTGCAATATTATCCGGCCAAACCTTCCTTCTGATTAATGTCTTTCTGTGTAGTTTGCCCAGCATGCGATGTTCAAACGGCATGTTAGTTGCAACTATTAGACGACATAATAGTTGATTCTATTCTCTGTAATTGAAATTCTTAAACCACAACGCCAGGAACTTGCAACTAATCATGATCAGTTACCTAGCCGTTGAGGTGTACGTATGCCAGTAGTTCGAGAGCGCATAGTTCAGTACTGTCTCGTCAGCGTGTAGTAATTTCACGAAAGCTATGCCCGAATAATTGTCCGTCCCATTTCGAGGTAAGTTTCGCACACTTTTTACGTATGTTGATATCAATTTATATACTTTGAACCTTGAATTATCAGAATCCCAATTTCAAGGTAATTGTACAGGAAAGTTGATGAATATTTTGAAACTAATTTGACTGGCGCTGTTGCTGCCATAGGCAGCAACAGCTCCCAGTCAAATTTGTTTCAAAATATTCAACAGAATCTTTATTAAATAGTAAATTCATTAAAGACGTACAACTTGTGCACTTGATGGACATTTTGAAGGTTAATCACGGAGCTAGATACGTCATTATGATTGTGACGTCAGCTAACTAGTGAAGTAGTTGATTATGAGGTCAGGTACTTGAGCAACATATCGGATCACTCTATTGGAATCGCAGCGCACGTAATCGCAGTGACATACGTAATCCTAAAATAAATCTTCGTTAATTCTTTTCCCGATGTCGTATCGAAGGAGACATGAATGATGTAGGCTTTAAGGTGGTTATTTAAGACAAACTGTATGGACCATTGTTTGATTAACTTACACTGGAGCCAGGGTATCTCAATTTCAAGCCAACCATATAAGGAAGCTGTTAACTACCTTTAAATTCTTCTGTGCGTAAGCCGCCGCTGCTGCTGCTGCTCCTGCTGCTCCTGCTGCTGCTGTTGCTGCTGCTGTTGCTGCTGCTGCTGCTGCTGCTGCTGCTGCTGCTGCTGCTGCTGCTGCTGCTGCTGCTGCCGCCGCCGCATTCCTTGGCCAGGACCAGCTTCCACTCAAATACGTTTCAAAATATTCAACAAAACAATAGTTGCCTCGTAAATAAATTGCTAACTCTGATCTGTTGGATACGATGAGTTAATTTTCATTATTAATAATACAACTATCTGTTCAATTGTCCAGCAAACATTTTGTAATAAACATCTGTGTATCATTTAGCGAGGTGTTAGTGAGATAAGAACTTGTTGTTTGTCACTTTTCTTCGAGTCCCTTGTACTCACGCGCCTGAACAATATCAACCAGCATGGTAATTAAATGATAGTGGCCAGGTGCGTAAGATATGTATGGGGCAATGGATTCATAGAATGGGCATGCAATCGCACCATCGACGTGCCATCGATGTGAATTATTATGTATTTGATACCATCCATTTCCCCCTACATGGATTGTAGCCCATCCACTATGATTGTTGAAACCTGTGTGCGGTTGGGAGGGGGTGGGGTGGGGGTCTCTGTAACTGCCATAGTGATACGAAGGTCGCAAGAAGTAGCGTAATTGTAATTGTAATAGTGATTTGAATAAATGGCGCTCCAGTAGAATTGTAAAATGGGTCACCGATCAAGGTCAGTTACGTAGGCTGCATACATATTATGGCGCCGCACAACGTGCAAACTATATCAAAGGCCACCAACGGATATGGTGGAATTGATTGAAGCAAGGGCGTACAAATGTCCGCTAGCCGCGTAGTGGAGAACAGCTCCCTCTAACGGAGTTAAAGCAAACCCTTGACATGCTTAGGTATATATTCTGAACCAGAGAGAGCTTAGATATGGCTGATCCACTAAGCTCTGCCTGCTTCAGAATATATACTTAAGCAAGTTAAGCGTTTGTTTTGACTCCGGGAGATTCTCCACTAGGCGGCTAGCTGACCTTGGTAAGCACTTCCTTCGATTCGCCCATTGCATAGCTGTAGCTGTTCCACAAGACGCTGGAACATTTGTGAACCAACCAGTTGTGGTTAAGTCCATACATTCCTTAGCAAACTATTGCCTTGTGGAGTGTCGTAGCAGAAAATAAACATTCGAGTCACCATCGGCGCGTTTACACAGATACATTTCAATACCTTGACGCAAAATCACAGCATAATAAAGCATCAGAAGGCAAGCAGTGTGAACAACTGTAAAACCGGAAGCAGCTGCCGTCATTTTGGTAGCAAAGTGTCTGGAACTGCAAAGTGTGGCATGCCATAATCCCGACCATTCCGTCACTGAAAGCATGGCCTGGTTATCACCAAAGCGACTAGAACCCTGAAAGGCAGACTTAAAAAATGGTTAGCCATTGTGCCTACAGCTGACCATGTATGTATGAAAAGGCCCAATGAAAAAGATACATGGGTACGGCAAACCAGAATGTATAGGAATTTGTGTGGATGGAAAGTTATGCTAAATCCTCGGAGACCCGGTCTGGTGGGATGGTGAATCCTCTTATGGTGGTAATCTCAGTGGTGCTACAATGAGAGCTATTTGACTCGAGGTTACCATAATCACTCATGCCAGTATCTAAGGTCAAATTTCCATTAGCAATATAATAGCACGCAGATTGGAATAGCACGGAAATGCAACGTCATATTTGATGATGAGAAAGTGGTGAAATATGACAACAAATCCGATAAGGTACATTACGGGAAAGTCAAGAATAGCCAGAATGAAGTATGTGGCTGTTCCCGTTTGGATTGGAGAGGCCAGAACCTGGAGCCCTACATGCGGGCCCATAATCTAGAAGCAAACCGAGGATGACAGCGACTGCAATCTCAATGGCATTTATCGAAACAGAGCTGATAGCAATGCCCGACTCTCCGTGTGCAGAAATCGGCGAGCCCCGTGGCCCATTCTCGGAGGAAACGTGCCTCTTCTTACAATAGAGCCCGCGATCATAGCGCCGACATGATCACATGAATGACGTCAATATTGTTGCGACCAAGACTTTTAGACATAGGTACTGCCAGATACGAGGCTGGCAGCGACAGCCACGACATCCCAGTGATGATAGCAAATGGAATGACGCTGGCCACTACATAAACGCCATGGATAAGAGCAGAGGCATAGGCTACTGGACGTAGTAGCCATAATGCCGCTGCTCGGCACATCATTATCCATATTCATCCATGAGTCCCGGAACCGAGCGAGAAAATTATGGTCAATCCACCACTAATTGCAACATAATCTTTTTCATTTATCCTGCGTTCTGACATCATTCCTACACAAAATAACAAACGTTTACCAAAATATAATTAGAGTAACATTTAAAAAAATTAAAAATAATACTGCTATATGGCGGAAAAAAAAGAAATTTCTTATTTCTCACCAAACTATGTCTTCAAGTGTGTCAAATGAAAGCTCTGTTGTGGCTACAATATATGGATATTATTGGTATTCTACATAAGTTTGTCAAGGCTGAACGTAGTTGGCAATTATACCTTCGTGCTGTCACAGCAATACTTCCATATGTTGCTGCTTTGGGACATAACCTGTATGCCAAAATCTGCTCGTATATATGTGGAGAATATGGAACAACTCCAAACCTAACGTCTTGATGTTGATGACTCGTTTCATGTTATTCCCGGAAGTGACCGATTTTGGACTGGCCTGGCATCTGATCCTGCGATAGAGCAGGTACTTATGAGAAGCATCAAATCTACTGGAGGCTTAACACGAGGCACTGACATGACAGAGACACAATGTTTTGTATGGCTGTTGTCAACGACAATGCTCGCTGAGATCAACAATGTAATGTGATCTCTCACCGGTGTCAACTATTCCACTAGTGACCAACACAATTGCATAACTGATAAATGGTAAGTTCTGGATGCAGATGCCACTCGCGATATTCTTGAGATCTTGCAAATTAGAAACCCATTCAAAGACGACCCACGGCATTATCACTGAAACCACTGCAGAGAAATCTGTGAATGTTGACAAAGCTACAGAAATTGGTATGGGAATGTTTCAGTCTAGGGCAGGATAAACAGTGTCAAAGTATGCTTTTAAAAGAAAAAATAAGCAATTACACTATTAAAAATCTTCGGTTAAAATTGACGGCCAGGTTGTTCATATCAATACAATGTTATTGTTTCAATATCTAGTAACAGCAGAAGAACGCGGTGATAAACTGCCCTTGCTCTTCACTTACGAGATGTCTAGATGTACTACCACCACATCCGTTGTGCTGTTACCTAATAGAACGATTCTTTCTGATGCCCTTTTGCGTTTCTAAACTACCAGTAATCCTTTTACCACAGATGGTGTTGTTCAATATGTCTTAGACGGCGTGGCTCTCTTCACAGAATGCTTACCATGTATGTTATGTATGTCAAGAAAAAGTACAAACAATTCATAATATAATTCATAACTCCATTTCATCAGTCAATCATATGACGTCATAATCAACTAAGTCACGTGTAGGATGGCGTAATAATCATTGCGTCTTGAATGACTCGATTTCGTCCGTCTTAGACGCTTAATAGTCCGACACGCTTTACGAATTGTATCTCTACTAGTTAATAAACATTCTGTCGAATATTTTGAAACCAATTTGACTGGCAACAGCAGGCAGTCAAATTAGTTTCAAAATATTCAACAGCGTACCTGTGAAAATCATTGTCAAAGAAATATTTATAAAAAAAAAGTTCCACCTGGATTGTCTACCGTTATAAATTAATAAATATCCCTTCAAACCACCTTCCACAAAGGTCAGCACTCATCGACGTCGTGCAGTTCTGTGTACAGGATTAACAGCACACTGATAATGGCATGCACTTCAGAATGAAGAAAGAAGAATTTCTCTCAAACAAAGTTTAAAACAGTGATTTATCACAGCACTATGTTTAAAAATGGAACATTCTGGAACCCAAACAACAGGCAAAAGGAGACGCAGATCTCCTTATTGTGCAAACTTCAGACATTGCATCAGCTAAATATTGATTGTTGTTGTCGGCGACGATACAGACCTTCTTGTGCTCTTGTGTTACCATGTAAGTTTGGCCAATGTTTATTTCTGACCAGAACCAAAGAAAGGCACAGGTATTCAAAGGGTTTGTGACGTAAAACAAATCAGAGAAGCACTAGGCATTAATGTATGTAGGTTTCTACTCTTTGCACATGCCATACTAGGGTGTGACAGAACATCTCGGTTATTTGGGGTAGGAAAAACTGTAGTATTAAAAAGAATAACCCGCAAGAAATACCTTCCAAGAGTGTGCGGAGATCTTTACGAGAGAATCGCCGCAGGAACATGATGTTCTAGCAGGTGAAAAGGTATTGGTTGGCTGTACAAAGGCAATATAAGTGAAGACATTCATACACTGTGGTACAAACAGTTTTGTGACAAGTTTGCGACAAGTACAACATATGTAGAGCCACGTCCATTACCACCATCAGCGGCCACTGCTATGTATGGATTAAAACTTAGAGTCTACCATCAAGTGCAAGTTTGGAAGGCAATTTGATATTAGATCCTCTGCAGTGGGATGGAGAGTTGAGGATGGAAAGGTGGTACCACCTTCGGGCGGACTTACCACATGCATCTAAATGATTATTAGAGATAATCAGATGCAAATGTATGGGAGACTGCACAGCACTCAGATGTTCATGTTAGCTTGCCGTGTCCCTCTGGATGTTGAGAATATTGAAGATTCTGTGACAATGTACCAAAAGCTGGTTATATGTTACATGACTCGGATGACAACGATGCTGACTTCTTAATATACCATTGATATTCTTCTTGCCTTAGAACCGCTATGATTCCATCTTGTGTACAGCTACTTGTTTTCATGCAATTTATTGAACATATTAATCTCAATCTCACAATCATGCTAGACCCGGAAAGTTTGGTCGTATGTATGTAAAACGTATGAATTAAATTTTCAGCTGCCCTAACTGCTGAATCTTTTCAAACAACATTTTCAGGGGGTACAACTATGAACCTGTTGCAAATTTTGAAAATAATCTGACTGACACTCCATGGTGGTTTAGTGTTAGGCACCAAAAACCCTCAGTCAAATTATTTTCAAAATCTTCAAAAAGGTCTAGAATTATTGCAACTTATTTTATATAAATGTTTCCTATCGACTCGGAGATACTGATATACATTGATAAATAGCATTGCCAATATCGCAGTCTAGCATCCAAATCTAATTTTGTTGATCAAAATTATAAATTGATGCAGAATAATATGATAAATCCATACTCTCGCCTGATTTCTGTAAGGTTTTAAATAAAGATGGCATCCTCTGTAAGTACGGTTCAAAAGCTTTCGTTTCATATACTTGAAGGCATACTTTTATTTGGTGAGAAAGTTTGTTTTTTTCCCGTCACATATATGGTAAATAGCAGTATTTTATGGTAAAGAAAATAAAGTTCCCCTAATTATATTTTGATAAACCTTTTGATATGTTGTTTGGAGATGCTGTCAAATCATAACATAAGTGGACACATTATTTTGCAACTAGTGGCAGGTGGGGGTTTACTGCTGCTGCTGCTGCTGCTGCTGCTGCTGCTGCTGCTGCTGCTGCTGCTCCTGCTGCTGCTGCTGCTGCTGCTATAATGAATTCGTTACAATTTGAAGAATTATCGCAGTTTACCCATTTGAAACTGTAATCACAGTATCTCACTTTTACAGTAATAATATACATATAAGATGTTGAATATTTTGAAACTAATTTGGATGAATGCTGGTGCTGCCTAAGGGAGCACTAGCTTCCAGTCAAATTGGTTTCAAATTATTCACACATGGTTAAAAATGGTTGAAATGGGTAAAATGCGATAATTGTTTTTTATTTGAGCGCTTCCTATTTTTGGTGGCCCCGGGGCTACAGCACCGTTAGCCCTCGTCTTAATCAGGCTCTGGTTGTGAGGACCCCGAGAGGCAACCAGTCACTCAAATCGCCCAGACATTGTTTACATATTCTATGACTTTGATCTTTTGAACCAAATCGAGACTTTTTCGGGACCGCAAGCCCAACCTCCCGCCCCTGTTTCGTGACGACCCCTTCCTTAGAAGGCGAGTTATCCCATCGAAAATGCACACGCGGACGCACGCACGCATATTCGCGGCAACTGCTCAGTGGACAATGGCAATAGCCAGTTAGTCACGAGTACAGAAATATGTACACAATCTACATAAAAAAATAAGATCTAGTACGTTGCCTTTTGAACTTTATGAACGCGAGAAGTAACTGTATATGACAAGCAAATACACACCACATGACTCGTGTCATGTGCGTTTGATTACATTCCCACCACCAACCTCCCAACCCCACCCCACCCCCTTATAGATTTTAAATGTATAAGTAGCCTTCTTTACCCAATCACAGCAAGTGTAGTGCTAGTTTTCATAAGTGTAGTTGTGCTAATAGGGGGAACAGACAATGGCAGAAAAGCGAGAATTTCACAGGCTTCCGCGCAATGTCGTACCAGTGAATTATTCATTACGATTACAGCCAGATCTAAAGGAGTGCACATTTGATGGATATGCAGAAATTGACGTAAATGTACGTACATATATTAACCATTTGAGGACTGAAATCTAACAAAATAAGAAACGTATTTATAATGAAGCAAACATTAGGTTGAGTATCTTGAAACTAATTTAACTGGGAGCTGTTGCTATGGCTTCAACAGCTTACGTATATGATTGGCTGTATTCGACTGGGCAAAGTGTTAGAGTATATTGGCGCCATAGAGCATATTTTTTTATTTGACTGGTATTTCCCGGGGGGAAATAGAGCACGAAACAAGCCTGAGACAAAATGTGTGGCATGTTTCGTGAATTACGTCACGTGATACAAAATATGAAAATTGTCTTGTAATTGATTTTGTGATTCGACTGAGGCTTTTCCGTAGAGTAAATTTACTTGCGTAGTGGCCAAAATGTGCTCTACGCAAACGTACAAGTCGAATGAAAAGAAAAACACTATCAGTATGGAAGTGGCAGAAACACGATATCGCCTAAATTTTACAATCTTGAAAATAAAATCCACCTTTCAATTTTCAGTCATAATGAATGGTGAATAATAGTAGAATTCAGTTCCCTAAATAAGTCCCGTGTCTTCATATTTTTTATCCCGTGACTTACTTCACGAAACCACACGTTTTGCCTCCGGCTTATTTCGTGCTCCATTTATTTTTCGGGAAATACCAGTCGAATAAAAATATTCTCTATGGAGCAATGTGCTGTAAGTTTCCGCCTAGTCAAATACAGCCACCTCACACAGACCACACACTCCTTAGCACTAGCAAGTCACATTGGACTATCGATTTCTGATTAAGTGGAACTCTCTCTTGTGACTTCATTGTCACCATGCTGCTTCCTAACATTATAGGTAACCATGTATCGAAGTTTAGTGGATTAACTAATCCTGAAATATAAATGTAAATAATTCTATAAGCGACTTAGCTTTGGAAAACCAGAGGTCGAATAGCGAGGTCAAGATGACCGTTGACCTATAGGCCTCACTATAATCATGCTGGCTCCTTATACTATAGGCAACAATGTAACCAAGTTTCGTTCTAGTACGATTAATCAACCGGATGATGTTCCGCTAAACGCTGAAACTTACCATTGACGTCGTCGCTGCTGTCGTCGCCGTCGTCATCGTCGTCGAAACGTGATACCTATGTCTCTGTTTCTACTTTACATGTGAGACGAAGACCACCTGGAGAATTCTACTATCGCCATCCCGTCCCCGTTAACCCTGCCCATTGACATGAAAATGATTACCGTTCTTTGAGATCTCAAGCCCATTCAAGTTTGGTGAAGATCCATTCCCTTTGCCGCAAGTTATCCCTCCTGGCGTACGAACGCACGCACGCACGCACGCACGCACGGCTATCTCAATAGCTTGGCGACACGACCATGGCCAGACAAATAATAAATCTATCGTCAAATCACCATCTCTCTTTCTATGGATGAATACACTTTAAGCTATGCCCCCCCCCCTCCATTTCTAACTAAGCTCCACCCATGCTTTGCGCGTGTTGGGGTCGATTTATAAACATTGAATCCTGAATTCCCAGAATCCCATTTCAATGGTGACAAAGAGCTAACATATTTCGAAAATAAACAGCGCCCATTCAAATTAGTTTTAAATATTCAACATAATTCTTATTATGTAGTAAAGACATACAATTTGTACACATGATGGACTATTAACATTTCATTGCGGGCTTAGCTACGTCAGTCATTACGTATTTTGATAGTGACGCCAGTCTACATATGACGTAATTCATTATGACGTCATGTACTTGAGTGACAGATTAGATTTATCCATTGTACATCAACGATAGATATGGTTAATGGGACCTGGAGTCAGCGACTCCGATAGATGCCAATCAAACCAATAACTTCTTCGATTGGTTTGTATGTATATTTGTATTACACAGGTGAAGAGCAATACCAATAAGGTGACATTAAATTACAATGACATTGAGATCTCAAAAGCGCACTTCAAACCCACAGGTAACTAACTGTACTTAGAGCACACATGAGGCCAAACCTGTCTGGCAACCACATTACGGGCTCAAAAGATGGCGGTTTTTTAACACGGGCGGTCATAAGACTTACGTCTTAACGAACTGTCACCATTTGGCGCCCAAATGATATTTACTCTAATACATTCGTCGCCGATATTAGCCGGTGGATGACCAAGAACAAGCTAAAACTCAATCCAGACAAGACTGAGTTCCTTATCATAGCGACAAATCAACAACGCAGCAAAATCGGCACTACGGAAGTTCAGTTAGTTGACAGCGTGATCCCGGCAACTACATCCGCTAGGAACTTGGGCGTGTATCTAGACCAGGCTATGAATATGGATGCACATGTAAGCTCTGTGTGCAAATCTGCGACTTACCATTTGCGTAACATTAATTCCATCAGAAATGTGCTGACATATCAGACCACAGAGACACTTGTTCACGCGTTTATCACATCACGATTGGACAATGGAAACAGTCTCTTATATGGCATCACCGAAAAATCCCTTGATAAACTGCAATATGTGCAAAATGCTGCGGCTCGTCTGGTAGTCAAGGTCGAAAAGCGTCATCACATAACACCAATTTTGAAAGATCTTCATTGGCTCCCCATCCGGAAACGGATTGAGTTCAAGATTCTGCTCTTGACTTGGAAATGTCTAAACAACAACGCTCCCGACTATTTGCAGGAACTTCTCTTGACATATGATCCATGTCGCAGACTTCGTTCTGTGGATAAGCTATTGCTCCAAATTCCGCGATCGAATTTACGCTCCTGTGGGGGACAGAGCCTTCAGTGTTGTGGCTCCGAGACTATGGAACCAGCTACCTGTCCACATCAAATCCATCCAATCAAACACACGTGTCATG
>CM067372.1:61531049-61536049 GCA_034401795.1 Chaetoderma sp. LZ-2023a
GCTATTAAATATTTTGAAACTAATTTGACTGGGCGCTGTTGCTGCCATAGGCCATAGGCTGCAACAGCAGCCAGTCAAATTAGTTTCAAAATATTCAACGGTTTTTTTAAAATTGATAGTCAATGATCCATCGATCACAACACGGGCAAAGTGTGGGTGGAGCTTAGCTAAAGATGGGCGGGGCCTAGCTAAAACTGGATTCCTCCATTCACACCTGAAATCATGGCCAAAGAACCAGCCAAGCAGGAATTCAAATCATCGAGGGAATATCTCAAGCCAAAGAAATCTCGGTGGGTGGGTGGGTGGTGCAATAGACAACACGTTAAAACGCGCATTACTTATTGCTTTACCCATACTCACCTCTTGCTGTTTCTATAGCTGAGAGTTCCTCTTTCTCACAACTGCTCTAGGAATAAAGACAGATCCCGCAGTAGCAGCGCGACAAATTAAGAGACGAATATCACAGTTAAGCTAGGATTCCATAAGCGCGGTGCGGATGCGGATACGGTAAAAATCGGATATCATTAACTTCAATGTGTGTGATTCCATATGCGCGGAAGCGGACGCGAAAGCGATTTCCTCTATCGCTATATGAATTTTATTTTGTGCAGATATGAACATCTATTCTCTTTGCATTAGCAAATGACCTGTGTCAACATGATGGCAAAAGTAGAGGCTGGTATTAACTCTGACACTATAAACGGGTATTTAGTGTTAACACAAGGTGCTAACACGATGGATAACGCTAAATCTGGTGTTAATACTAACAGGAACGTCGATGTCAAGTCTCAGTGTTATCTCGGTGCTAGTGTTACACTAAGACTAACACTAACACTAACAATAACACCGAGACATAACCTCATACAAGGAGGAGCGATGCGAACGCGACAGACTGAAAGAAAGAATACCCGATAAAATCTCGATGCGGGTTTCGTATTTTTTCGTATTTTTCGTATTTTTCGGATGACATCCAAACTTATGGATCCCTATTGTATGGTCGTGCTATTTCCTGTGTTACAATTTAATCCAAATCAGACCAGCAGTCTACGAGATATCCACAGATCCAGAATTTGATCGGATCCCGATCCGGGTTCTTTTACCCAGATACCGAGATAACACTAAGACTTGGCATCGACGTTCCTGTTAGTGTTAACTACAGTCAAATTCCGAAAATCCAATTGCAGGGTAAGTTCCTTCGTTGTGTTAAAAATTGAGCCAAATCGGATCTCTAGGGTTTTTTAGATACAGCCAGTAATACGCTTTTGTGACCGACCGACCGACCGACCTACCGACCGACCGACTGACCGACCGACCGACCGACCGACCGACCGACCGACCGACCGACCGACCGACCGACCGACCGACCGACCGACCGACCGACCGACCGACCGACCGACCGACCGACCGACCGACCGACCGACCGAATGACCAACCGACCGACAGACTGATGGACTAAGGGCATCGTGGTTTTTCGACTCCTACCTGCAGCTAAACATAGAATCAAAAGACAAGGTCCAAGCCACTTGAGCTAAGATTTGAGAATATCCAATACGGTCATACCACGACCTCTTATGCGACAATTGAGATTATCACTTTAGAGGACACCAGAGAAAATCAGCCTCAACATTCACATTATGCTTCCTGTAATCGTATGAGCAATACCCACACGAACTGAAAGCACAGCCACTTGGGATGATTGAGCACCAGTACCTAAGCACTATTTGGGACACGTGTGTCTACAGATTGTTCTTCAGGTAAAGCGGTTCAAATGGAGGAAGTGGGGTTTACATTAACAATGTCCATGGGACTACAACAATAATCTCTATACATGCTAAAGATAGCTGTACTAACTTCAGCGCAGAGCTAAGTTATGCTAGGAGCTAGTCAACGTCTGAGGAGAACTGTCCAGGGAAGGTGCTGTTATTGTTTGCATCGTTGTCTACTCTCCAGATAGTATAGACCTGCAGAAACCCCCGAACCGATCACACATGATCTGAAGCACCTACTCTAAGCTTTATGGTGTAAGAAACGAAATAAAACCGACAAGTCAGTGGATCCAGGTCTTTTTGATGTCTTTAGAAACGAACAAGTACACTTACTAGCAGGAAATGGAAGTAGACAACATCGATTAGCCACTGACAGTTCCTACAAAGTGGTTAAAACGTTGATGAAAGCTTCATTCAAGGGCAATAGACCTTTCCGGTTTTAGCTACGCCCCGCCTATCTCTAGCTAAGCTCCACCCACACCTCGCTCGTGTTGGGATCGACCGATCTCTGAACACCCTGACTATCAATTTCCAAAAAACTACACTCGTAAACTGTTGAATATTTTGAAACTAATTTGACTGGGTGCTGTTGCTGCCTAAGCGCCAGGTCTAATTAGTTTCAAAATATTCAACAGCATGTTTATTAAATAGCAAAGAATTACAAAGATATACAATTCATACGTGTCGGACTATTTGCGATTGCTGACGGTCTATATTAAACCTTTAATGATTGTGACGTCATCATACACGCGCTGAGCTGATTATGACGAGGTCAGATGATGGATGGATACTCTGGAAAGGTGAATTGGAGGGAAATGAAAGTGTATGATCCCATGAGTAACCCCAATAACATCATCGACAGAAAATATCAGGGTCAGCGTTTTAGATTGAGAACATGATATTGTTCTCACAGAGCACACCTAAAGAGAAGAGGGTATCCATTTCTTCTCATAACACGCTCATTTATAGCTAAGTTCCACTCTTTTTATACGCATCGGAATCAATTTAAAACTTCGAATACTGTTTTCCCACAATGTAAAATCCAAAGTAACTATACACGTAACCTGTTAAATATTTTGAAACTAATTTATGGTTAAAAAATGTGGTGCGTGGCACTGCACAAAAAAATCACTCCGAAAGGTGAGATATGCATAAAATGGATCTAAGGATAATAATTTTGCATCACGATGGATAATGGATAGATATGTATGATGTAGCAAAACGTTAAATTCCTAGAAAAATGAAGCATCGCTATTAACATACTTTTCCTCTCTGTGAAAGGCAATATCGATTAGAATAAGTGCGTGTCCTCAGTCTTCTATCCAACCGTGGTTAATTGGAAAGATATCCCATTATCTGGCTATTGTCGTCGTCTTCGACATTAGAGTACATACTTGTGTACTTTTCACCAAACCCACCCTATCCCACCCTGGTGTTTGTCGATAATATTACCGTTTTCAAAGTTGCATTGTACGTATTATTGGCTTGTGACGACTAATTGATCATCCGGCTAGTTCTGTTTAACTACATCGATTGCCAACAATCTGAATCGCTTGCTCTCACATATTCTTTGCAACAGCTCTACTGAAGCGTACTGGCTCTCCAATATATGTGTCTACACGTGAACTCCCAGCCGGCGGCCCGCCAGCCTGGACGCCCGCCCGCCCGGCCGCTCGCCCGACCGTACTCACGCATGCACATACGCACGCGCACTGAATATGATCTCGATCTCTTTAAAACATCACTAACTCAATCAATCAGCCAATTATCCAATCATGTATTCAGTTACACCAAACTTGGTCTTGATAGGACAAATTTAGTTAAAGAAATTTTAAATTAAAATCCTGTGCCAATGAGTTTTTTCAGTCTTGCAAGCGGCAGGCAGACAGACAAGCAGGTGGGTGGGCTGGCGTGCGGGCGGGCGGGCGGGCGGGCGGGCGGGCGGGCGGGCGGGCGGGCGGGCGGGCGGGCGGGCGGGCGGGCAGGCAGGCAGGCAGGCAGGCAGGCAGGCAGGCAGGCAGGCAGGCAGGCAGGCAGGCAGGCAGGCAGGCAGGCAGGCAGGCAGGCAGGCAGGCAGGCAGGCAGGCAGGCAGGCAGGCGGAGACACAGACGGACGGACGGATGGATGGACAGAGACAGACAGACGTTCATCCGTTCTTCTTCTTTTTCTTCTTCTTCTTCTTCTTTTTCTTCTTCTTATTCTTTTCTTCTTCTTTTTTTTCTTCTTCTTCTTGGCCGTTCATATTTGATGCTATTCATCATGCTGTACGTTACACATTTGATCAAATAATTAGCATATAAAGCGTGTGTGTTGACAAACCCGCGTGCCATGTCAAACATACTCGCAGCAGACCCGTTCTCGATCAAATGAGAAACGTCAATAGTTTCAGCACGTATATGACTGATTGCAATTTTCATGCAGTGAAGTTAATATCATCACTTCACCGTGAAATTCTCACACTCATTTATATGATTAAATAGTTTATGATAATTCTGAATATTTTATAAGGAATTTAACTGTAAGTTGCTGCCGCCTGTGCCAGAACGGGCTGTCAGTAAAATTGTTTACAAAATTATGAGCGGCTTTGGATTTATTGTGTTATGCATAGGCTCTAGTAGGTCTAATTATAACATACGGGATAAAATGTGCTGCCGATCAAACAATTGAAGGAAGTGCTGCGCGTGGTCAATCTAATACCGGACATCCATTCAGGAATCACGGACTGTGGTCAAGCGAACGGTCAGGACAAAATCAGAGCTATTCCGTCGGTTGATCTAAGAAACTAACGAAATATATCCCTTGGCCGTGATAAGAGGCTTGCATATTTATGCCGGGCAAGGTTCCTATATTGTTTTTTTAATAAAGTAGTGTACCGACAGAGTGTATGCTAGGTATACCTACTATCTCGGCACCTCCACGCGAACGTAGTGACATATTATTTGATTATTTTAATACACTGTAATCGATGCCATTTCTATATAAATTATAAGCAAGGGGCAAAAAGGCAAAACTAAGTCTTAGATGCAATCTCGGAATCAAACTAATTTGACTGGAACACGGTGTTATCAAACGCAGTTCCCAGTCAATAATTGCAGAATGTTCAACAGACTATTCCTTACATCATAAAACATTCCCCATTTCTGGTCTGTAGGCATTAAAAGGTTAAATGGAGGGCTCTAGTTTATCCATCAATTATATGACGTCATAATCAACTACGTGACGTGTAGGGTGAT
>CM067372.1:61541049-61581049 GCA_034401795.1 Chaetoderma sp. LZ-2023a
GCCTGATCTTGGATTTAATCCGGAAATCTGGCAAAGATGCTTTCAGCAATGGGATATAAGTGTTGCTGCAATGAGTCTCTGATAGACCGGTACTGTCATACGACTTTATAATATCCACAAGTTCAAGATCATCTACCATTACTACCACTACTACCACTGCCATACCGCCATACCACTACTACTACTACTACTACTACTACTACTACTACTACTACTACTACTACTACTACTACTACTACTACTACTACTACTACTACTACTACTACTACTACTACTACTACTACTACTACTACTACTACTACTACTACTACTACTACTACTACTACTACTACTACTTTTTTTCCTCTTTTTTTTGAAAATCCGACGCTGACGCAGTCGGATACACTTCCCGGAGGGACTCCTTTAAAAAGGCTTGCAAACCCCCATAAAAAATCGGTTGAAATAGAAGGCTTTATTAATAGAATAACAATACAAACCTAACATGTCAAAACAGTGCAAGCTAAAATACTCTATTATCATATACCACAACCGTGGCATAATTACATAGAAAACATAATTAATAAAGAGCTGATAACATAACATAATTCAACAAAGACATTGCTATTTGCACACCGTGTAGTAGTAGGCCCAAATGGCGAGCATAGCTAACCAACAAGTGGTAAAGCCACTCATCAATAATTAGCAGTAAGCTACTGCTAATCATTGATGCATTGAGCCGATTCATGACCGGCAGCCTAAGTAGATCATATGTAGTTTAACGTAGCACACCGTATAGTAGTAGGCCAAATGGCGAGTGCAGCTCGCCAACAAGTGGCGAGGTGACTCGTCAATAAGTAACAAAAAGTCACTCATTGACGCCAGTTAGCCGATTATTAAATACCCAACGGACGTAGTAGCCTTTATATAATATAATGCACAAAGCAAACGTATACAAACTATGACTACTTAGATGGCGCTCTGGGTTCACATTCTAAATTTACTTCATTGTAAGTTTTTGTAAATTACCCTGGAACAAATACACCTACAGTAAATATTTACAACAGGAAGCTAATTGTTAACTTGAAAATCGGATCACCTCCAGAATATTGACATAATGCTCATTTGATATTTAAATATTCTGATCCCAAGGTTAGGATATTCGTCAAGATTAGAGTCTCCTAAGGCATTACAATTTTAAAATAAAGGCAATTAAATTAAATTAAAATAGCATTTATCAATATATAGCAAGCAGCGAGTGTGCTAGCTTATACAAGTTCCGCTTCTGATATTTTAAGAAATCCGTATTCAATTGATACTAGGCCAGTTTTGCACCATACGTCTTTAAATCTACTCTCTCTCCCATGTTCTACTAGCCTGTAAAATTCACAATGAATGCAGTTTATCAACAATGATCGAAATATAGCTTGTATGGCTCTCTGATGGTTGTTGCCGGTTTTATCTCTGGCCTCTGAACACCGATGCTTCCAGATGGCCCACACTCCTACAGATAACAGGGTTATTAACAATTCTTTCTCCTTGCTATTAATGATTCGTCCGATAGTTGAGCAATCTTTGAACAAAATTGTTTCAGCCACTAAATTCACATATTTGGTTCCAAATTTAGCAAGGAGCATATTGATATATACCCAAAAGCCTGTAGTTATGCGACACTGAGTAAATAGATGGTCTATCGTTTCCTCCTCAGTATTACATAATAAGCACCGGTCTGTACTTGATATTTTACACATATAAGTAAGATGACCGACCCATAGCCTTCGATGGAGTAATCGCCATGCCAGGTCCAGTGCATTTCCTGATAGACAAGGTAGATGTATTGCTTTCCAGGCATTTTTTCCAGTTCTTTGGCGTGCATCCTAAATTGTTCCAATGCCTAACCACAATAGGAGTCTGTCTCCGACTTTGCATTAGAATTCTATACCAGTCTCTAGATGCCATGTTGTATTTTTTATGTTCTGACATAAATACTAATGTTGGTTGCAACATATCAATGTTGCCACGTGCTTTCGGCAATTTGAACCATACAGCAGGTATTGCATTCTTTATTCTAACAAATAAGCGCTGAGCATCAATATGTCTCATTGATGTTATTCTTGCTACATCTTGCATCGCAATCCATCTACGAGATTTCGGATTTACCAAGTCACGTAAATATTGAATACCATTTTTGGCCATAGAGGGCAAATATAATACATCATCATTATCACGAATCAACTCGTTGCCCCAAAGACGTTGCTCTAAGGCATCTTCCCAACAATTGGGTTGTGGCATTGATCGTGTAAATATTTTTAAGGCTTCGAGCTGTTCTTTATATACATTTGGAATCTTTTGATGATTAGGTGGCAATTTATTGCACATAAATAAACATTCTACTGGAAATGGGTCAACGTACCTTTGGAGAAGTGCCCTTGAAACACCTGACCAAGATGAGTTTGAAGTAAGTAACTTATTCAAGAATTTCAATTTTAAAGAAGCACACTTTGCTGAAACATTAACCAAATCCAGGCCTCCGGCATGCTTTTCATTGGTGAGGATTGACTGTGATACTAAATGGGATTTGTCCTCCCATAAGAAGGACAAAAGTAACGTGTTGATCTTTGACTCTACTGATTTAGGCATATGAACTACAGAAGCGGTATACCACAGTCCAGATAAAATTAAATTATTACGGACAAATGTCCTGCCAAAGACAGTTAGGCGACGTCGTTTCCAATTTAGTAATGCACACTTTAGCTTGGATATCCTTTCTTCCCAGTTTAGTAATACATTTTGTTCTCTACTAAAGTAAATACCCAAAATTTGTATGACATCATTTGAGCAGTTAATATCCATCACATTATCAATTCTGCCCTTCCAATCGCCCAAAAACAATCCCTTAGATTTATCTTTATTGACTTTAAGTCCTGATGCCTTTTGAAAATCTGTTAATACTCCATTTAAAATTCTAAAATCCATATTTTTACCCGCAAACACAGTCGTATCATCTGCATATTGAGAAACCTTTAGTGGCCTTTCTACGCCACGTATACATATTCCTTGAAAGTCATTGCGTTGCCTCAATGTGGCCCCCAACGATTCCATAGCTATGACGAATAGAAGCTGGGACAGTGAGCAACCCTGTCTGACACCTCGTTCCAAGACTACAGGTTTGGATAGCTGATTGTTAACTAAATAGCAACTTGTTATATCAGTATATAAAATATTGACCCATTTAATAAATCTTGAACCAAAGCCAATATGGTCTAAAGACTTAAACAAGAAATCCCATTCTAGTCTGTCAAACGCCTTCTCGTTATCAAGTGCTATTATTGCTGCTGGGATACAATCCTTTTCAACTAATTGAATAAGGTCCCGTATAAGCAAAGTGTTGTTTAATATTGATCTTCCTGGCACAGAGCAGGTTTGATCATCATGAATGACTTCGCCTAGGACTGCGCCAAGTTTTAATGTTAGTGCCCGAGTAATAATCTTATAATCTACACAGAGTAGAGAGATTGGTCTATAATTCTGTATTTTATTTCTGTCACCCCTCTTGTATATAAGCCGAACATATGCTTGGGCCATCGATGTAGGGAGATGCCCTTGCTTAAAAATGCTGGTTGCTATTTCTTCTAATACTGGCCCAAATATGTGCCAGAATGTTTGATAAAATTCAACTGGAAGTCCGTCGCATCCAGGAGACCTTTCTAACTTCATACCTTTGAGGGATTTTGTCAAATCATCAATTGTTATTGATTAGTCACAGCTTTCGCGACATGAATCTGGAAGTCTTTTCGTTATATTAGCTAAAACATCTCTAGTTGCAGTTTCCTCGCTTCCCTCAGATTTATACAATGATTTGTAAAATTCGGATACTGTTTCAATCATTTCTGCATTTGAGCACACTGATACTCCATCATTAGTCTTCAGTGAGCGCATTAATTTCTCTATACCTCTTGCTTTTTCCAAATTACAAAAGTAACGTGTAGGCTTTTCGCCCTCGGTGTGCATTTGTGCTCTTGACCTTATTTTGGCACCATCAAACTGATATTGCTCTATTTCATTTAGTCTACCTTTTAATTTAACTAATAGTTCGTAATAATTATATTCCCCATCATTAATTTTCTTATTAATTTTACACAACGACCTCTGAAGCGCCTTTTTACGCTTTCGTATTTCACGTGCTTTCCTAATGGAATACTGCCTTGAAATATATTTCAGGTCTGATTTAGCATCTTCCCACCAGTCAGTTATACATTCATACGAACCTCTTCTTTCATCCCAATGCCTCCAACAACTTTCCACACATTTGCGGTAGCAACTATCTCGTAGCAATGCTACATTAAGTTTCCAAAATCCATCTCCTCGTTTGACCCAGTCAGCATTGTCTAATGTGATGGAAAACATATTGTGATCAGAGAAAGTTACTGGTTTTATGTTAGTTTTACACATGTAACCTTTCAATGAGCGTTCTACATAGATCCTGTCTAAACTTGAAGCTAACCTTCCATCGGTTGAAAACCAAGTAAATTCCTGGCCTTCTGGATTTTCAATCCGATAAGTGTCTAACAAGCTTTTATTTTCACAAATGTGTCATTAAAATTAGACCTAGAGTTTCTGTCTTTAGCCTCGTCTAATATGCAATTAAAGTCACCGCCCATAATTAGGTTTTCAGGCGTTCTGTCTGGAATTATTGTGGAAACATCATTTAGAAATTCACGGCGCAATTGATGAGAGGTAGGTGCATAAAGGCACATCAAATTTAAACTTGTGTTTAGTACATCAATTGATACACAAATCCATCGTCCATTTGGATCTGATGACGACGATATAACGTCAACATAGTTGAGACAGTGGGGCAGGATAAGAATGGCCACTCCCGCACTATTATCTTGTGATAAAGAAAAAAAAATCTGCCCTTTTGAAATATCTTTGAGAGATTCATACACTTCAGCTTTTTGAATTTTGGTCTCTTGTAGAAAAGCAATATCAACTCTCTCATTTGCTAATTCTTCAAGCAAGTGGCGCTGCTTGAATTCGGTATTTAATCCTCTGCAATTGATGGTGCAGATAATCATAATTTGTAAAATGATGTTTACAACCGCCATCATTAGATTAACTAGATTTGGGTTTTTTAGCTCGTTTCTTAGACCATTTACCTAATTTTCCTGCGAATTCAATATTTCCTAGTTCTACCACAGACAAATATTCATATTTGGAAATATCAGAATCATGGCGCAGTAGACGATATTTCACGCCTCTCGCCGTTACATATGGCACTAACACTTCACCCCCTTCTGATCGGTACATTACCATTTCATCTTTCATCTGTGAACTCTGTGTTTGAATGGACACATCTGATTCTGCAACTGACATTGTATCATCATCCATATCATTTACTTCAATCTCAGATTATGAGCCATTGTCTTCTTTATGACGCTTATTGCTACTTAAGTAACATTTGGCAGGAGCATCATTTACCATATCTTCAAGCTGACTTAAATCAAGTGGGCTTAGCGGAAAATCGACTGAACTTTCTGTCTTCTGAGTCCTAAACTTATCCTGTCCTAATTTTAATTCATCTTCTAAGGAATTGTAAACTGGCTCTTCTGTAAGATCATCATTTTCCTGCGTGTCTTTTACAGCAACGTTTGGCTCCACTGCATTTTGAGTATTTTCTTGACTTAAGGTTATACCCTCCTCTAATACATGAATTTCATCAACTGTAGTTACTTTAACAGGATTTGATGATTTGTTTGTGTCATTTACGGTGGCATGAACCAAAACAACAGCTTCCGTAGCAGTTGCTTCAGAAGCATTTGACTCAGTTGCATCCTTTAATGGGCGATTATCTCCTGATACTGAGGGCTTGTTTTGATTTTTTGGACAGCGCCATTTAAAATGGTCAACTGAACCACAAAGCAAACATTTGTTTCGATTGGGACAATCTGTTGCCAAATGGTCAGTACTTAGGCAGATCCGGCATTCTTTAATTTGCCCTCTATACCATAAGGGCAGGACAAAGCTGCCATCAAGCGTCAATCTGCTTGGTAAAGGGCTATCCACTTTATCAAACCAAATACGTCTTACACCGTTTTCTAGCGTTCTGTCAAAGGGATACGTTTCCCGTTCAATCTTTTGCACTTTGCCATACTTCTTGAGTTCACTCATGATTCTGTCATCTGGAATTTCTAGTGGAACTTTCATCTTCACTAGCAACCTATCTGACTCGATTTCCTCTACGTTACAAACTTCACC
This sequence comes from Chaetoderma sp. LZ-2023a, assembly GCA_034401795.1. Lineage (NCBI taxonomy): Eukaryota > Metazoa > Mollusca > Caudofoveata > Chaetodermatida > Chaetodermatidae > Chaetoderma > Chaetoderma sp. LZ-2023a. The sequence goes on from CM067372.1 coordinate 61,547,284, forward strand.
TTTTACAATAAGAACATCTTCCAGAAGCTTTTCCTTGACCCCCTCATTTGACACTGTTACATTCCATACAGTTTTAGTAACATTGATAAGCCCCTGCAAAGTAGCAGGTCCCGCGCCAATGACGTCTTTTAACCCATGATACACGTCGATAGCCGTGACACCCCACCCCTTAGTTGTTATTTTAAGGCTTAGGGTACGCTTATAGGTTGCCATGGTGGTTTATCAAAGGAGGAACCCCATACTACTACAATATATAATAAATATATACTTATATAACACCAGGACGTCAGGGAAAGAGCTAAACACTAAATAAATAGTGTCCCCTTTTGAAACCCTGACGTCTACCAACAAATATACGAATAGAGAGTACAGTCGTATATTTGTTAGTTTGAACCACTTTCTAAGTGGTTCACTAACACCTAGCCGATTAAAGTATACTAACAAATATATGAATAGATAGTACAGTCATATATTTGTTAGTCTGTTCGAGTTGACCGGGGACAGCCAACTGACTATAAGGATTTATATAGTTAAAGAACTAGGCTTGTGCTTACAAATGACAAAGGAATTAAATCCACTCACTCAAGCGATCTTGCCAAATATAATGCGCTAGCCTACGAACTATAGAAATAGCAGACTGGCGCGGGGAGAAATGTATTGCATTGACCACAGTAAGAGGAGCCCTATTAAATGGCGGAAACCGCCAGCTAAGAGGAATGCCTTTAGAAAATGGAGACACAAAATGCGCTCCAACCAAGACAAGAATTTACAAATTAAACATAAAGTTTGAAAGGAAATACTAATACAAAATATATGTATAAAATTTATCTACAAAATCGCGCTAGAAACTAGCAAATTCGGGCAGCAATTGTAGAGCTAAATAAACGCGTGCGTTCACTTCGACTACTACTACTACTACTACTACTACTACTACTACTACTACTACTACTACTACTACTACTACTACTACTACTACTACTACTACTACTACTACTACTACTACTACTACTACTACTACTACTACTACTACCGTGAAATGAATTAAATATTTTTCAAGATATTTTAATTTTAGAAGCCTATTTTTGCACATTTATCACGGAATTTTTTTTCGCCAGATTGACAATTAAAGGGGTAATGGTAAGGAGAATTAAAGTTTTTGCTTAGCCAGTGTCTATTTTCAGGCCGAGGGAAGAGTATTTTTGAAAATTTACCACTAGAATGACTGGTTCGGTTACCGAGCCAGTCATTCTAGTCGTAGATATTCAAAATACATTTCTCTAGGCCTATCAAATAGCCATGTCTGAAGACAACTGCAAAGTTGCTTTTGGTCAGTTTGACCATTAAAGGGTTAAGTTGAGACAAGAGGTGTTACGCGACCATATTATGAATCACCACCTAGTGGTCGCAATAGACAGGTGACCTCTTATCCCTTTAACACTGAAAGCGGCCACAACGGCTTCTGTAGTGATCTTGGAGAATGTATATTTGCAGAAGACTATTTTTGTAAACTTACCATCGGAATGACTGGCTCCATAACCGAGCCAGCCATTCCAATGACATATTTTCAAAAAATAATTTTCTCTTGGTCTGCAAATCGATATTTTCTATGAGAAAATTTAAATTTTCTTGAACGCATTTGAGGGTTAAAGTGTTACTACTGGTCCCTCGGTTGCCATATGTTATATGTGTTTAGTGTATACAAGATGCCGGTTCCTATAACCACCTGCCTTAACGAGCCATCATATTGTGGGCGTTGTGGCCCATAATTGAAGTTGATGTCTCGAGTTGGCTTGCCTGTGGTCAGACCTTCTCCAGACAATGACCATGCTGGACAAAACATCTCGTCAATATGCTAGTCCGCCAAGACGTATAAACATCACAAACGTGTTGTAAGCTCGTCAACTGGTCGGCAAACATAATCCGATCTCCCCAACCACCCTCCACAAAACGTTGGTCCGAGCACACAACTGGTCACCCGATAATCGAATCGGCTGCTGCTCACATCCCGATGACGATGGCCAATTGACAATTCTTGAAAGACGCGGACATCTGGGATTGTCCGCCAAGAGATGCTCAGCGATGCTTGAACAAACCAGATTTAAAACGGACCTTATGGACGGTAATAACGCGCAAATAAAATATGACTCCTGTAAAATACCCGAGTATTAACCGAGCATAATCCTTTAACACTCATATCAGCTAAAAATGGCTTCAGAAGTTGTCAAGAGAAGAGTATTTTTGACAAAATTTACCAGTGGAATGACTGGTTCGATAACCGAGCCAGTCATTCCAGTGGCAAAGTTTCAAAAATAGTCTTCTCTTGGTTTGCAAATGGACATTTTCATTGAGAAAATTGATTTTTAAAACAAATTCGAGGGTTAAAGGTTCAAATCAAGAAGGATCGATTTCTAGCTATGGCACGCGCATTGATCTTTCCATTCTAGCTATTCCCCCCCCCCCCACCCCCATCTCTAGCTATGGCACGCGCATTGATCTTTCCATTTTAGCTATTCCCGCCCCCCATCTCTAGCTATGGCACGCGCATTGATCTTTCCATTCTAGCTATTCCCCCCCATCTCTAGCTATGGCACGCGCATTGATCTTTCCATTCTAGCTATTCCCCCCCCCATCTCTAGCTATGGCACGCGCATTGATCTTTCCATTCTAGCTATTCCCCCCCCCCATCTCTAGCTATGGCACGCGCATTGATCTTTCCATTTTAGCTATTCCCCCCCACCATCTCTAGCTATGGCACGCGCATTGATCTTTCCATTCTAGCTATTCCCCTCCCCCCATCTCTAGCTATGGCACGCGCATTGATCTTTCCATTCTAGCTATTCCCCCCCCCCCCATCTCTAGCTATGGCACGCGCATTGATCTTTCCATTCTAGCTATTCCCCCCCCATCTCTAGCTATGGCACGTGCATTGATCTTTCCATTTTAGCTATTCCCCCCCCCCCCACCATCTCTAGCTATGGCACGCGCATTGATCTTTCCATTCTAGCTATTCCCCCCCCCCATCTCTAGCTATGGCACGCGCATTGATCTTTCCATTCTAGCTATTCCCCCCCATCTCTAGCTATGGCACACGCATTGATCTTTCCATTCTAGCTATTCCCCCCCCATCTCTAGCTATGGCACGCGCATTGATCTTTCCATTCTAGCTATTCCCCCCCCCCATCTCTAGCTATGGCACGCGCATTGATCTTTCCATTCTAGCTATCCCCCCCATCTCTAGCTATGGCACGCGCATTGATCTTTCCATTCTAGCTATTCCCCCCCCCCATCTCTAGCTATGGCACGTGCATTGATCTTTCCATTTTAGCTATTCCCCCCCCCCCATCTCTAGCTATGGCACGCGCATTGATCTTTCCATTCTAGCTATTCCCCCCCATCTCTAGCTATGGCACGCGCATTGATCTTTCCATTCTAGCTATTCCCCCCCTCCCCATCTCTAGCTATGGCACGTGCATTGATCTTTCCATTTTAGCTATTCCCCCCCCCATCTCTAGCTATGGCACGGGCATTGATCTTTCCATTCTAGCTTTTCCCCCCCTCCCATCTCTAGCTATGGCACGCGCATTGATCTTTCCATTTTAGCTATTCCCGCCCCCCATCTCTAGCTATGGCACGCGCATTGATCTTTCCATTTTAGCTATTCCCCCCCCATCTCTAGCTATGGCACGCGCATTGATCTTTCCATTTTAGCTATTCCCCCCTCCATCTCTAGCTATGGCACGCCCATTGATCTTTCCATTTTAGCTATTCCCCCGCCCATCTCTAGCTATGGCACGCGCATTGATCTTTCCATTTTAGCTATCCCCCCCCATCTCTAGCTATGGCACGCGCATTGATCTTTCCATTTTAGCTATTCCCCCCCCCATCTCTAGCTATGGCACGCGCCCATTGATCTTTCCATTTTAGCTATTCCCCCGCCCATCTCTAGCTATGGCACGCGCATTGATCTTTCCATTCTAGCTATTCCCCCGCCCATCTCTAGCTATGGCACGCCCATTGATCTTTCCATTTTAGCTATTTCCCCCCCCCCCCCATCTCTAGCTATGGCACGCCCATTGATCTTTCAATTTTAGCTATTCCCCCGCCCATCTCTAGCTATGGCACGCGCATTGATCTTTCCATTTTAGCTATTCCCCCGCCCATCTCTAGCTATGGCACGCGCATTGATCTTTCCATTCTAGCTATTCCCCCGCCCATCTCTAGCTATGGCACGCGCATTGATCTTTCCATTCTAGCTATTCCCCCGCCCATCTCTAGCTATGGCACGCGCATTGATCTTTCCATTTTAGCTATTCCCCCGCCCATCTCTAGCTATGGCACGCGCATTGATCTTTCCATTTTAGCTATTCCCCCGCCCATCTCTAGCTATGGCACGCGCATTGATCTTTCCATTTTAGCTATTCCCCCCCCCCATCTCTAGCTATGGCACGCGCATTGATCTTTCCATTTTAGCTATTCCCCCCCTCCATCTCTAGCTATGGCACGCCCATTGATCTTTCCATTTTAGCTATTCCCCCGCCCATCTCTAGCTATGGCACGCCCATTGATCTTTCCATTTTAGCTATTCCCCCGCCCATCTCTAGCTATGGCACGCGCATTGATCTTTCCATTTTAGCTATCCCCCCATCTCTAGCTATGGCACGCGCATTGATCTTTCCATTTTAGCTATTCCCCCCCCCCCCATCTCTAGCTATGGCACGCGCCCATTGATCTTTCCATTTTAGCTATTCCCCCGCCCATCTCTAGCTATGGCACGCGCATTGATCTTTCCATTCTAGCTATTCCCCCGCCCATCTCTAGCTATGGCACGCCCATTGATCTTTCCATTTTAGCTATTTCCCCCCCCCCCCATCTCTAGCTATGGCACGCCCATTGATCTTTCAATTTTAGCTATTCCCCCGCCCATCTCTAGCTATGGCACGCGCATTGATCTTTCCATTTTAGCTATTCCCCCGCCCATCTCTAGCTATGGCACGCGCATTGCTCTTTCCATTCTAGCTATTCCCCCGCCCATCTCTAGCTATGGCACGCGCATTGATCTTTCCATTTTAGCTATTCCCCCGCCCATCTCTAGCTATGGCACGCGCATTGATCTTTCCATTTTAGCTATTCCCCCGCCCATCTCTAGCTATGGCACGCGCATTGATCTTTCCATTTTAGCTATTCCCCCGCCCATCTCTAGCTATGGCACGCCCATTGATCTTTCCATTTTAGCTATTCCCCTGCCCATCTCTAGCTATGGCACGCGCATTGATCTTTCCATTTTAGCTATTCCCCCGCCCATCTCTAGCTATGGCACGCGCATTGATCTTTCCATTTTAGCTATTCCCCCGCCCATCTCTAGCTATGGCACGCGCATTGATCTTTCCATTTTAGCTATTCCCCCGCCCATCTCTAGCTATGGCACGCCCATTGATCTTTCCATTTTAGCTATTCCCCCGCCCATCTCTAGCTATGGCACGCCCAGTGATCTTTCCATTTTAGCTATTCCCCGGCCCATCTCTAGCTAAGCGCCACCCACACCTCTCTCGTGTTGGGATCGATCGATCTCTGAACTTCCTGACTATCAATTTCCAGAAAACTATACAAAGTCTGGGCAGAGATTTCAAAAAGGGCCACAAATAAAGTCATGTTGGCATTTTTGGGTAAAAGCTGGCAAACAACCTTTTCTAGACTAAAATTTCATGCTAATTTTGAATATTTTGTTTGCCAAGCTGACAAATGAGGCCGTGACCACTTAATCTACATAAACAGCTGACCATTGGTCATTTAAAAATGAATATTGATTATGATGTAAGTGCTTGACCAAGAGTTGCCTAATTATGTTTTAAATGTCATATTTTACATGGATTGCAATATTTGAGGACTAATACATCAGAATTTGCACCAATTTTGGCCTTTCGTAGCCATTGGTCAGTTAATTTGGATAAATCAAATGACCACGTGTCACTATTGAAGAGTTCTGGTCCCGTTGGTGTAAATGTTGTACACCTCGAAGTTGCATTTGGAAAATAATGTTTATAGAAGACCAGTTGTTCCGTTCATAATCCTGACCTAATGCCCTGCTCAATTATGTGGAAATGAATATATCTCTTAATAATGCGCAGATGTAATACTATGCTAACGCTTTGCATATCGTGCTCGAACTCTTTGCAAAACATTTGTTCAGCGTGCTTTAAAATAGTACGCACTTATGATTGCTGTATTCTGCAGCTGTAGTAGTAGAAACATCCTACAGCTGCAATCAGTCCTTCTTCGCTTTTGACCACTGTGTCTTCTCCTCGGCCAAAATCCTTAGCTTCCTCAGATCCAATCTTGGCTTGAGTGTACATAGTCCTGCTTTCTTGATGTGACCTCGTAGCACGCTTAGCAGATTTTTGCAATGACGTTCTCTCCCTCTCCTGGCTTTGTATTTGCTGGCTCCGAGTAGGGCGAATTCCAAGGCTCTCTGGGCTGGTGTCTCTTCTGGCATCCTTAGCACATGGCCAAACAAATATAAGTAAGAAGCAATATAGGAAACAACAAGCGCCACAAGAAAGCTATGACAGGTGCTTTAATGACCACCCATCTGATGGAACCACCATGTCGTGCGTATTGGTAGAAATCACACTGAAAAGTAGATTTTGCAAAGCGCGCGAGAAAATTATTGACTACATTAAACAATTTATTCAATAAGTACTTTTATTACAGTTTTATCGATTTGGGGACCACTACATTGTGGCTCCAGTTCGTACTTCCTGTATGACATCCCACTTAAATCTTAGTTTATCAATTGCCTAAAGCTACACTTCTTCTTCTTCTTCTTCTTCTTCTTCTTCTTCTTCTTCTTTTCGATCGCTGGTATCACACTTGGAGAGCCGTTCTCAAGATGAAATCTGTGGTTTTCTGCAGTTCTTCCACAGGCCCATACAGCTTTTCAAGAAAAGAAGTTGACAAAGGCCTGATCTCTTCTCTCAGCAGCTAATATGTACTGCAACATGTGCGCTGTGGTCTGTTCTGCTTCTCCACAAGGACAAGCGGGCGATGTCGTAAGGTGGAACCGCCTGTACATGTGTTGGTTTAGTCTGTTGTGTCCAGTTCTGAGACGAAAAATGGTCACTTGCTCCGGCCTCGAGAGATGATGGTAGGCATCTTCTGATTGAGGTGTTCTATAGAGTGACTTGATGATGGTCTTCATCTCTGTATGTGTAACCATGTTTTATGTTTAAGACTATATGCTCGGCCTCAACGTGGCGCGAAGGTGTAACCCACTGAGTGTCAATCCACACATTTGGATGGGCTAACCAGAGCATTATGCACAAAGCTAATGAATTAACACTTGGAGATCGAATCAAGCCTAAAGCCACACAATTTTGAGAGTTATGAAGGTGCATATTTTCTATTCTTCTTGTATTTTCTATAAATTTAATATCTGTCAAATGCATGTTGTCTTAAAGCTTAGAAGTGATATCCTTAAACATAATACATTCCAAGGAGTAGATGTTAACGACGAGGGCGTGATTGATTGATTGATTGATTGATTGATTGATTGATTGATTGATTGATTGCGTACCTAACAGCGTCCATATGTTTTTTAGTTTGTTGCTACAGGGTCAGGAAGGTTTAGAATTTGAAGAGCCTTAAAATATTTCAGAAAAATTTGAATTGAGACATTAAACACAGTAATAAAACGGTTCATTCACATCACAACGTCAATGAAATCTCATGCATCTGAAATGGGGAGTTCCTGAGTACACGGATATTTTCATCCCGAGACTAGAGGGACCACATACAACGATGATATTCAACAGGATCATTGGACAACACATGGGGGATTGTGGTTTGATGGACATGTTGGTTTACAATGGAATCTTTTGTGCAAAAGCAGCAGAGCGCGGACTTGCCTGAAAAGGATACTCACGAAAAATGAGAATACACAAGATAACTTTGCAGGAGCTTTGGCGAATTCCTCTGCCGAAATTATTCACATACATGGAAGGCCATGATGATGATGAACTGAAATCTTCGCTACAGAATGCTGCAAAATCGAACGATGCGAGTGACTTTGATGACCTAGTCTCCATACTCCTTTCGTCCAGATGCCGTGATTGCATGAATTCATTCCTCGCCAATGTACATGACAACAATCCATGTGCACTGTTCTGGTGGCATTATATGGAAATACTTGCGATTCTACTACAGTACACATGAGCAGATCGCGAAGGCCTTTGAGAACTTCACTTAGAATCTTTCACCAAAATGCTCCCTTACTTCTTCCACTACAATCGCACAAATTATGCCAGGTGGGGATCGGTATATATATAGCGGAGATGCACCTCCTTCCACCGGAAGTAAAAACTATATTCCAGAATAGTAACTTTGTAGTGAAAGAAACGAACTATACGTTCAACCATGTCAGTGCAGACCGCAGTCTTGAATGACTAAATGGAATTGTTAAAAAAAGGGTGATGGCATAGTCAGCATCGCGAAAACTTCATCATCCCTGAGTAGATGGCCACTGTCTTTCTTACAACTTGAGAGCAGAGATTTCCAAACAAACCAGAGAAATGTTATTGTCAGTATACGGCAATGATGATTATAAACCTACAGAATCTACTCGAGCTGGGGAAATACGGAATACAACTAACGAGACAAAGTTAGTTTCGGTATTAATCGCCACTGTGTATTTCACAGTAAGTCATCTGTGTTGCAAAACATTGTGACCAAAGATTAGGCTACGGCTGAGATTTCATCATGTCTTCTCAACAGGAGAGATCTAGGACAAGTATCCCTCACCAAGTTCGTTGAAGAAAGATTAGCTCCTTTAAAAGAAACATTGACACATGTGGAACTTTCCGCACGCCTGCAAAAGATGTCCGTGTCTACATTTGATTCACTATATTCCTTATAGAAAGTAGGAAAAGATAATAAAAAAACAGTAGTAAAAGTAGACAGCAATATTTTACAGAGGCTTATCACAGCAAATGACACTGGTCGAAATGTAGATCTGGAAGCCATCTTTAATCACGAACTTATGCCAGTGCAATTTCATTGGCGTCCACGAATGGTCCCTTAAATTCAGCAAATAAATCGGTTAGCTGATATTCTAATCGGCGATACACCAACACCAGCTGACGTGACACTTTCCGAAACGAGATGCATTGTAATGTAATATATATATATATATATATATATATATATATATATATATATATATATATATATATATATATATATATATATATATATATATATATATATATATATATATATATATATATATATATATATATATATATATATATATATATATATATATATATATATATATATATATATATATATATATATATATATATATATAGGCAGTCAAATGATGTGGACACATTTGGTGGCTTGGCCGAACAGTTTGCCCATTATATTATAAGGAAGTAACTTCCTTGCACTTGGCGATAATAAGGCAAACATGGCAAATTTCTTATCACACCGTTTGCTGGAAAATGTACCTACTGGCAAGACTAGTGGTGAGTGGCTGATTCACTGAAATATCTACAATAAAGTATTCTGATGGGAAGTTGGACACTATCCTGCTCGAGGCAACCCATGAAGAAGCCGACACGAGAATAGTTCTTCACTGCATACACACACACACACGCAACAGAAATTGTAGTGTGTTCTCAAGACGCAGAATGTCCTAATTCTACTGATTGCCCACTTTGCGATTCACTCGGTTATGGAAGAAGGCAGGAACACCGAAAAAGTGCAAGTATGTTCCAGTTCATGATCTGTTTCATAATCTCCAGTGTAATTTGGTGGACACACGTCTAGCGTTTCATGCGGTCACAGGATGTGACACAGTGTTTTTCAAAGCAGGGCGCAGCAAGAAGACAGCCTGGAAACGGTTCTAAGCGCATCACCATCTTCTCCAAGATATGGGAGTTGGGGTCTTGAAGGGTGAGACTATAAAATCAGCAGAAGGTTTTTTTGCCTTCTCCACCAAGTTCCAACAGCAACCACTTGTGATCAGACACGTGTGACTCCTTTCCGGAAATGTCGTTCACATGAGGCACTGCCACCAACTTCCGATGCAGCTAAACTTCACATACGTCGAGCTCATTATCAGGCACTCATATGGAGACAAGAAAATACCACATACCATCAGCTGCCTCCGGTTACGAGTTGTGGATGGACAAACAACTGATGTATAAACCCACGATTCCTCAGGCATGCGCAGAAATTACATCATGTGGCTGCGGTAAAGGTTGTGCAACACAACGATGTGGTTGTAGACGTGAGCATCTGACCTGCACGTCTGCTTGCCGTTGCAAGGACAGTGAAATGGACTGCAGAAATGCATGGATATATATGTAGGAAGTATACAGAAATAAAATGATACATAGGCTATATAAGGCGTATAACACTGAATATTTATTTCTTACAAATATTCTGACAGAAGTGATCTCAATGTGATTAGTACATGTATAATCAATATGATAGTATAAAGACGTTATGTTATACCAAATGTTTACTTATTAAGAAACTATATAATTCTAAGTGACACAGTTATGCAATCACTGTTCTATATAATAGCCAACTCATGCTCAGCTATGCAAATTAACTTGCCAAATCACATGTTTGTGTCATGAGATAAAGTGGTCTTAAGCTCCTAATCAGTATAATCTAGAAAATGATGTTTACTTCCTAGACAATGATGATACTTCAACGGTTTTAACAAATGTGCCTTCAGGACACCAAACGTGTTTCTTTATGCGAATTAGGTGACCAGTGGCTATTGAAGAAAAGGTTCTAGGGCTGGCTATCATAATATTTATGTTCTCATATATATGTTTCAGTATAATATGCATAAATATGGTTTATTAATTGATTCTTTAATAGCCATTGCTCAAGCATTTGTGTCATAGTCAAGTTTTCTGAAAACTGACCAGTGGTCGAATGTTTATTGAAATTACATGGTCAAGACGTCATTCGCCAGCTTGGCAAACAACATATTCAAAATCAGCATAAAATTCTGGTCTAGAAAAAGTTATTTGCCAATTTTACCCCAAATTGCCTACATAAGTTACATTTTCTGAAATCCTGCCCAGACTAACAGGTAAGCTGTTGAATAGACATGCGTCATTTTGATTTGTGACGTCAGCTAATAAAGTGATTTATATGATTATGACGTCATTGCAAACAATGTCAGTTCTCTTGAAGAAATCATAGACATTCCTTATATAGTCTTTCCACAATAAAACAATAATTCGCAGGAACACCTAATTATTGAACAGAGAACGCGGTTACATAGTTTATGTCGATAAAGCGAGGCTGTATTGTTCGGAAATATCCCTAATTCAAACGTTTATAGCCGTTTGTCGTAGTTCAGTATGTGTGTAAATCTTACGTGACGGAATTCCATACCCCACTGATGGCCCGGGGACACCCATCCCAGTGGTAGTCTGTTGACAGACTAGCGACAGCCCGGTCAAGACAAAGTGATTGCCCGGTGATGGGCTGGTAACAGACCAATGGCAGCCCAATCACGGACAGGTGACGGTCCTGCGATGGCCGGTGATGCCCCAATGACAGATTCAGCGATGGATTGGTGGCGGCCCGTGATGGGGGCAATGACGCCCACCCACCCACCCACCTCTTGTAAAGTCCGGTGAACACAACGCACCGTCCACGCCAGTAACAGGACAATGTTGAGTATCAAATTTTAGAGTTCGAAAAAAAGAGTTCATTAATCTACTTCTGATATTAAAATCAATCCTGTCTGATTACATCATATTTTGATTGGTTGAATAATGAAACACATGCTTGATTGATAGATTGAATAGGCCTATATGAAACACACCTTACCATAAAATGATTTGAATTAGATGAATATTGAATACACTCTAGTTATCATCCTGCAGATTCTTTAAATAATCGGACTGAAAATGGTAACTGCCTTAACCTTTTGAGCCGGAAATATCAAAAACATCAAAATCTTTTACGCCTTAATAAATATTATGTTGTTTATTTTGAAACTAATTTGACTATTTGCCTATGGCAGCAAACGCTTCCTGTCAAATTAGCTTCAAAATATTCACCAACTTACCAGTAAAGCTAAGGTGAAATTGAGATTGTGGGAATTCAGGGTACGAAGAGTTCACATTATTCAGCAGATTTTATATTCAAGCTTCCTGAAACGTGCGCTTACGCGTAATATAGAAAAAGCTATGCGATTCTCCAAACAATAGACGACGGTCACAGGTTATAGTCGCGTTGGTCAGTTAAATCAATAAACACACCATGTCTGACCACACACTTGGCATCACCAGCTCCAGTGTCATGCTGGTGCCTTTCCGCGCTTGACCTCTCGAGGGTGTAGAGTTGCATTGGTGATTTAATGGATTGGTTTTTCAGCGACCGGCGAAGCTGAGAGTTACCATCCTGCAAAAACAGCCGCCTTTAGTGACAGTTCCGTCTTTCCCACAATTCCATATGTTTCAACAACGCGATGTCGTCGTGATCACATTGATATTATTGGTAGATGAAAACCTTGAAGACCTTTCTTTAAAATTGAAATCAAGTTTAAAATATAAAAGTTTAAAATGTTTATTTAAAAAGCGTGCCTTTCCGACGAGGTTATGTTTACTGGGTAACCTAATATTACTGTTTAAGTCTAACGCCACACATTGGTACTGAACCCGGAAACGTAGTATTTTGCATTTTTACGTCATAGTCCATTTTTGCTATACCCCGCCCATCTTGGCTACGCTCCAACCATGATTCGTCGGTGTTGTGATCGATCGATCCCTGAACTACCTGACTATCAATTTCCAAAAAAATATACAAGTAAGCTGTTGAATATTTTGAAACTAATTCGATTAGGTACTATGGCAACAACAGCGCCAAGTCAAATTAGTTTCAAAATATTCAACAGCATATTTATAAAATAGTAAAGCCATCCAATTCGTATAACAACGCTTAGTCCGTCATCAATTAAGCGCCCGTGACGAACTTATCTACGTCATCATACACGTCACGTAGATGATTATGACGTCATATGATTGGTGGAAAATCTGGAAAGATCCGTTGTGTGTTTATGTTGACCAAGAACATTGTTCTTTATCTAACAATCGCGTGTACCCCTTTAACGCTAAGGGCTTGTACCACTTTAATGCGTATAGCGTGTACCCCTTTAACACTTATAGTCCAGAAATGACCAATTCTTTATGGTGTAAGGAATATTCGGCTGGATAGTTTGAAATTACTTTGTCTTGGCGATGTTTCTGCCTGCATCAACATGCTTCAGTCAAATTATTTTCAAAATATTCAAAAGCTTTCCACCATAGGTGCCTTGAATCAGAGACACTAAGGTTTCGAAGGACAAATGAATAGCACGCAGGTCGTCCCAGAAGTAGGGATGCTAATCTCATCTCAAATTTTGTATTTACACCCATAGACTATGGTTTATAGATTCAATATCATTCATAGCCTGTCACATTTCCTTATCCGTATCACAATTATCTGCTTTGTAACATCGCGTTAACGTTGACCAGCTTGTCTCCTCAAGCGATAATGTGTGATGTTATGTGAGGATCAATGCAATGCATTCTTTATTACGTAATAATCAATTTCTTAGATATTTCTAAACTAATTTGACTGGAAGTTGTTGCTGCCTATGGCATCTTACCTGTAGGATTGGGGTTTTTCCACATTGCCAAACTATAGATGGTACTTCTATAACTGAGCGCATATACGGAGGTAGATAGGCTATATAGGTCTTTTTGATTGGTTGAAAAGTAAATCATGGCAGCCATCATAGGCTGCAGAAATGTATCAACATTTAGCTACTAAACCCTGAATATCTTTCGTTGTCGTCACGATAAAAAAAAAGCAAAAGTGGCAAGGATGGATCATGAGCGCTAGATTCTATCACCTGAATGGTTAGTATAAGATACGATGGGTTTTCATTTAGCATGCCTGTAAGTTCACATGTTATGAGCACCGCAGAGATACAGAACTAAGTATACCACTGATATATCAGTTAATCATCTTCTTATCTATAGTTTCATTTTGAGCTATGTCAGGAGATCACTGTCGTCTCACATGTGACACGTACAACAGTCAACGGCCATGTGGCTAGTAGATTAACCCTCTGACTACAGGCAAACAAGGCAGTGAGATCTTCTTCAGCTTGCAGAAACAGTGCATAGCTTTATTAAGCCCAGACGGCATCATGGTTGTCTGCAGAATTTGGAAGATGTCTGAGAGGTAATCAGCTCTGGTTCACATGTTTTGCCCAGTGACAGCTACATGGCTACACCCTTGATGGGATACCAGATACAACGTGCCACGTGCCAAACTAGCTGTATAGGTGTGACTTCATCATCGAAATGTTGCGCGAGATTATCTCACATTTTGATGATGATGATGATGATGATGATGATGATGATGATGATGATGATGATGATGATGATGATGATGATGATGATTCCGCAGGTTCTTCTTGGTCTCCAGAGTACCTAGATCTGCTACATTTATGTCGGTACGCAGCTCTTTTAGCACGGGGTGTCTTCTTCTTTTCGTTCGCTGATCATACCGCCAGTCCTGTAAGTGACTATCGACATGATCATAAGCGTTAAGTGCGTGGATCCATGGTTTATTAGAGTGCGCCGTGCGGCCTGGAACCTCCATCTTCAGCACTCGAGGTTTCTGTCAGGGGTACCTCACCCTTACCTCCTTTAGTCGCCTCTTACGACACGTAGCGGATACGGAAGGTGTATTCTAAGCCCCACCTACGGGGCAAAGCACGGGGTGTCAATAACTTCGTCTATATATAGCTGATAGGTGTACATGGTAAAGTCCGCGTTGGCTTCATTGTTGAGCTGCTCTGTACACCAACTCTCTAGTGGGAGGCCCATGGCGGATAATGGAGCGTTTGGTCTTCTGGAGTGCTCCACCATAGATGAGAATTGGGTGTAGGAACGTATTCGGACCTGGGTGTGAGGGTGGGGACTAAAGTACGGGTTGGGCCAAAACCTTGGGGGTTGCTATGCGGATACACTATGAGAGAAAAAAACCTGGGGAAAGGGGGTTGGGGTTGCTATCGCCTCGCTTGCCACACCACCCTGGTCCCACGCCTATGGAACGGGGCTGCGGCAAGGTAGCATGTAAACCGCACCAGAGTTAGGCCGCCTCCATGTGGTGAAACGATCGAGGCACCAAACTCTGCAAACGCACATCTGGCGTTCTTGTGGCAGTTTTGTGCACTCTTTGTTTTGACCATTGGTTTCTGTTGTTCTGAGAGGTTTACAGCGAGAGGGACTACAGTGTATTGTCTAGATCTGTTTTCTTGACACTTACTACATTCGTAGATGATGTTTCAACGTATTTGAATACTCTGGATAAAGCCTCGTTTTGATTTTGAGTTGATGTCGATGGTTCGGAAGGTCCTCCTCTTCTCAAGTGCTGGGAGGGTGTGTCTGATGATAGTGACTCAGCCGACGTGTAAAACAAGAAACTATTGAAGCACACGCTGACCGTGGCACTTCACATTGGCAGCAATATGGCAGTGAATGTTGTAGTCATCTCGATGACAGGAGACAATGTGATTATTGCGTGATGTACTTCATGTTCCACCTGATCATTAATTATTTAAGCGATTGCTAAATAAAACCCCAATGCTGTTTATCAACAACAAATGTTGATGCCATAAACACAATTATGACGTAATAAAATCAAAATAGTACAATGGAGGAATCCAGTTTTAGCTATGCCCTGCCCATCTCTAGCTAAGCGCCACACACGCTTTGCCAGTGTTGGGATCGATTCCCGAACTCTCTGACTATCAATTTCCAGAAAACTATACAGGTAAGCGGTTGAACATTTTGAAACTAATTTGGTGGCGTGCTGTTGCTGCCATAGGCAGTCAATTTACTTTCAAAATATTCCACAGCATGTTTATTAAATAGTATAGACATACAAATCGTACAACCTGACGAACTATTAAGTCTTTAACACGGACTAAATCGAGTCATTCATGACGCAATTGATCATGACTTCATCCTACACGTCACGTAGTTGATCATGACATCATATGATTGACTGATTAACTGGAATCCTCCATTCCTGGCCCATTACATGCGTAATTATAGTACAGCAGATTTAGCAAGCAACTAGCCGATGATGCAATGTTCATCACACTTATATTGATAACTTTCTAGGTATTAAACTCTTTCATAGAGTTACTTGAGACTGGAGATTTCACGTGAGATTCGGGTACCACCCAGTCCCGAAAACATTGATACGTTCATGTCATCGGTCACTCCGCCATGAACAAATGCAACACCATATGCACAGGAATGAACGTGGAAAATAGAGAAGAAATAGAAGACATACCAAGGGTGGAGTCAGATGAGACTTTCAGCCGGATATTAGAATCATATATCCAAAATGTCATTAACAAAATGGCGTAAGCATCTTCCTGTAGGAATGAGGAAATACTAACCAGTATTGAGATCAATGATTTAAAAGATGCAACAGCCAAAACTCTATATTACTTGAAGAAGCCAAGATTCTACTATGTCAGGAGTATTGCATTATATTTTCTAGTTGATGAATCCATTAGTCGCTTTGGGAATTTAATGACGAGAGAGAATAGAGCCTTTCAGCACCACGCCGGTACAGGGAAAGAAAAGTAGAATGTGCGTGCGTTCGCTTGCTTTGCGGTGTGTATGTATAGTTGCAGAGAACTTCTAGTGGCAACGTGTACTGGGTGTAAAGGCTATTGGCGGTTGACCAGTGATACTGATGCAATCAACAAAACACATACAGGCCACTACTCTACAGGTGGTAATTGAGCGATTCGAGGCATTTCAACTAACAATGCAACTTACAGATTGTCTCTGACGAATTACGAGTCGACCATAAATCTTCTTAGCAGTATCTCCATCAATTTGCCCGCTTTGAGAAATATGCAAGCAAAATTCCACCCGCCTTCTGCCACAATGCCGCTATGCTAGGGTGTATGTGTATTACCCCACACATCTTGATCGGAATAATAGCAGTATTACACCACCTACACGATACTACCCACCTACAAACTCTTCGGGACAATTTATAATAGGGTGACCCTCTAACGGGTAAAATTTGGCTTTGTCCCGGGTATATAGTACAGTTACACATTCAAAACCAAATTAAGCCAACTCGAAGCCGAGTCCGCGAAGGACTAAGTGGCCTCGTTGAGAAGCTTAATTTATATCTAAGGAACCCCATCTATGGCTTGAGAAACGACACAGTACAGCTCAGGAATAACTTGATTCCAAAACAGAATAAACACTACTGGTTAATATTTTGGACATATTTGTATTGGAAGACAGTGCTGCCCAAGGCAGCAGCAATGTCCTCCATTCCAATTATGCTCAAAATATTCAACAAAACATTTCTTACTAACTAACATGCTTCTGTTTAGTTTTGGAAACATGTTTAAGTCATTTCTGAGCTCTACTGAAGACATATTTGATTGAAGAACTTAATTCTGTGTCTGAGGGACTTTATCTTCCACTTATGGGTATGGTGTGACTGCGTGTGGTGTGACATCTGATCCCATTTCACCCACATAGCCCACTCAAAATCTGCTTTAAACAGACACTCTGCATTTACCCATGCAATAAATACGATAATACGTTGACAATACCAGAGCAAAATAGCTAAGCTGGTGGATTAAAAAATATCAGGGAATTTAATAGTAATTTTTAAATTAAAATTTCGAGTGTTCATCCTGATTGCTGTGTGAAGAACAAAATTCCCGCATATGGCTTCTTGGCGTGAATAGCTTCATATGAATCGAAATGTTTTTAAAAGACTTCATTATAATTAAAACGTGTGCGCGTATTCAGCCATTAAATTAGCGAATCCGTACGTGAATGGTACCGGATACAATGATTCCAGACCGCACGTGCCATGCACGTGAAAACATCCCCTCTCCCGGGGGAGCCTCGAGATCTGCATCTCATCTGTCCATCAATGACTCATTTTCACTGTTACTGGTCAACAATGCACTGACCATTTGACCATTGTCCGTGAAAATCTGATCGCACACAATACTGTCTGTCGTCAGCTCATATCCAATTCCCGTCATCTTAACATGTCATCCATTGTCAACGAAACTCAAATATTTTTGTTGTGGTCTCATGGCCCTGTTATTAGCGCGAAGTCTGTTGTCGGCTCATGAATGTTATTAAAGTGATGCGTGTTGTCACTGGTTCCATGGATAGTTTATTAGATTAATGTGTGTTGTCGTCTCATTGACTTTCAGAAACATATTATTAGATTAAGCTTTATCGTCACCCCACGGTCATAGTATTAGAGTGATCTTTGTTGTCCTCCCATGGTCGGAGCCTTATTCTGCTTAGTATTAACGTTGTTTGTTGTCATCACGTGATCAGACAGCCTATCTACACCAGGAGTATAAATGGGGTAATAGACTACAAATAAAGCCAGTCTAGAAATGGCCTGGATGGACCTCGAAATAGGGACTCTATATTATAATAGTTTACCCTAAGCAAACCAATAACTTATATTCCGTGGTCATAGTTTTGTCATCCTGGTCATAATATTATAATGCTTCTGTTGTCGACACACTGATATATTATTAGAATGAGGTTTGCAGATTCGGTAGAATCCAAAAATCTCAGTATTAAGCAATGGAGGAGTCCAGTTTTAGCTATGCCCCGCCCATCTCTAGTTAAGCTCCACCCATGCTTCATCTATGCTCTCTGAATCTCAATTTCCAGAAAGCTATAGACTACAGGTAAGCTGTTGAATATTTTGAAACTAATTTGACTGAGTGCTGTTGCTGCCTATGATCGATATATTACGATTTGTTCAATAATAACGATGTTTAGGATGCTGGGCTAAAATTGATATGTTTATTTACGTTAAACATTTTAAAATTACTTTGACTGGAAGCTGCAGCAACACCCTCCAGTCAAGGTGATTTCAAAATATTCAACAGTTTCACGCTGGGTTTCATTGTCACTATTACCTAAGTCTGTTATATGTGCCCAGACCAAAGCTACCAAAGTGACTTTTTCCAATATCGGGATATACTCGATGTATTGATTTATCGCAATTACATAAACGCTATATCACGATATTGTAGAAGCATTATTGGGCACAATGACCTGTTAGCTTGCGCGGATGAAATGAATAACACCTGCTGAAAACAGCACATGCCATGAGAAAGAACTTTTTTTATGAGACAGAACTCAGGTGTTTATTGGCAAGGCCTATGGTGATGAATGGCAGCGTGATGAGGCAATAGCGCACAGTACTTACAGACTTACTTACATACTTAGATAGCTTATTTCCACAATAGACCATCGGTCCTTGAGTGTACAGTGATACAATTATTATTGGCGGATGACTAGGAAAACATATGTAGGCCTATGTACAGACTCGCCCGCACGTGCACACGCACACGCACACGGGCACGTGCGTGCAGGCGCGCGCACACACACACACGCACGCGCATGCACATGCACCCACCCACTCACCCACCGTCACACACGCACGCACGCACAACAACACCCACATTCACTTACATAAATGCTTGCATATACACACTCATAAATTTATACATATATACGTAAATATATAATCATTGTAAATAATATATAATGTAAACATCAATGTAAATATATAAATTGCGCGAAGTTTACAGGTTAATAAATATTGAATATTTTGAAACTAATTTACCTGCCGAAGATTCTCAATGTCTATTCTCCTTGTAGCATCACCACGTGTGCGAATTGTATGCTGTTGATAAACTAATAACCTAATAGCTGTTGAATGTTTGAAACTAATTTGACTGGTGACCTGCTCAATTTATTCTTCTTATACTATATAGTGTACGAATTGTATGTATGTTTGCATACGTGAATACATACTGAATTCTTATTTCCGTGATAAATTTAATTGCTGTTGAATATTTTGAAACCCATCTGATTGTTGAAAGTGTTACGTTTATTTCATCGCGCCATCTTAAAGGGTATGAACCGAATGCAGAGTACTAAATTCACAATTTGGTAACATTTTGAAATTAATTATACAGATGAACTGTTCTCGTTTTCAGTATCAAACACTCTCACTTATACTCACACCCCACTCCACGCAACACTGTACACAAACACACACGCACGCACACACGTACGCACACGCACGCACGCACGCACGCACGCACGCACGCACGCACGCACGCACGCACGCACGCACTCACGCACGCACGCACGCACGCACGCACGCACGCACGCACGCACGCACGCACGCACTTGTTTAAGTCGCACCCCCTACCCATTCACCCTGACGCATACAAATTCCCCTCCCAACACGCTACACTATCCTACAAAGTGATTCTCAGGATAATGCCATTGCGTTGTCAAAATTTTGGGAGAAAATGCTCATTCGTTGAGTTCGTTACGCTTCAGGAATGCACTGTAAACATATGCTGTCAGTTTCTTTAAAACATTGCTGTTAGTGTTTATAAACATTTGGACGAAACCAGTATTACTTTTTGATATACTTTTTCCTCAAATCTAAATACATTGGACATAAAATAACAAAATGAAACTCGTCCTCAATATCGTTACAGAAAGGGCATCTTCGTTCACTTAGTGTAGTTGAAATTGGTTTGTGCCATCTACCCGTTCTACATGAAGTCTATGAGATCCCGTTAGAATTCTACTTAAAGCCAGCCGATGTTTTTCAATCTTTACATTATCTAAATAACATCTGTATGTGAGTTCGTCAGAACTATGTTTATACAACAAAGTTGTATTACTTAATTAGAGTCGCCCCGTCCGCTCTTGGAGGAACACGTCTAAAGACCTTTGTTTGTATATCGTAATAAAATAATTTCTGTCGATATATTGACATTCCGATTCCCAAATGTAATTAAAACCACGTAAACATAACATATCTCTAAACTGTGAAACCCAATTTTTACATTCATTTTTTACAATGCAGTCATTGTACAGTGCCATATATACACATTTCGCTATCCTATTATTCCCAAAATCTAAAATCTTAAACCAATATTTTATCATTCTTATCTCTCTTGAAGCACGGAGTGGAAGTCTTCCTAACTCCCCGTAGATAATGTCATTTGGCGTGGACTGTTTTACGTGTAACTGTTTTTTGCAAAATCTAAGGTGACGTTTTTCTATATCGGATGCTTGATGACATCCCCAAACCGCGCAGCCATATGACAGTACAGGGGCCACTAATTTATCAAAGAGTTTGGCCAGGTGTTAATCTAATAAATTTGCTACATAACTTTTGCATTGAGAAAATGGTTTTTTTGCCCTTGGTCAGCTAGACATTTTTATGCGTCTGTAAATGAGCCAGTGATGGTAAAGACCAAGCCTAAATACTTAAAGCGCGTCACTATTTCTATTTCGATTCCGTTGTGGTGCCATCTCGTAGTGCGATCTCGTCTCAATCGTCCTCCTCGTCTAAAACCCAGAGCCTTTGTTTTCCCAATATTTATCGTCAGACACCATTGCTTGCAGTATTCCGAGAGTATGTCTAATCCATTTTGTAGATCGACCCTACTTTCAGACAGTAATATGATGTCATCAGCATACAGAATTAGGAACAACTCTAAAAACACTAAATCAATACCATAGAAACCTTTTCTAAGTAGCTCGTTTTCCAAATCATTTAAATACATCGTGAATGGGAACGGTGGCAGACTTCCCCCTTGTCTCACCCCGGTTTTGCATTCAAAATTTCCAGATAATGTAGAATTTACTCTCACCGACGTCTTAACCGTTTCATACATTGACATAAGAATGTTTATCATATTGCCTTCTACTCCCAATTTTAACCATTTATACCATAAACAATCTCACACTACATAATCAAACGCTTTGGTAAAAACAATAAAAACTCAATAGTTTTTTCATTTGTTTATCAGATGGGAAATTAAACCGTTCAGAACAAATAGATTGTATATAAACAGTACATTCGAAAGAAATAGACTCCCGTTAACCCATAGAACACTGAAATAGTTAATATGACAATGGGCCTTTCCAGTTTTAGCTATGCCCCCGCCCAACCCCCCCCACCCATCTTTATCTAAGCTCTACCACACCTCGCTCCTGTTGGGATCTATCGATCCATGAACTCACTGACTATCAATTTCTAGAAACTATACAGGTAAGCTGTCGAATATTTTGAAACTAATTTGACTGGGGGCTGTTGCTGCCTAGCAACAGCGCTAGTTAAATCAGTTTCAAAATATTCGACAGAATGCTTATTAAATAGTAAGGACACAATTCTTACAATGTGTCGGACTATTAAGCGTTTAAGACGGACTAAATCGAGTCATTTATGACGTAATTATTATGACGTCATCATACACGCCACGTAGTTGATTATGACGTCATATGATGTATGGATAAACTGGAAGGTCAATCGTGCTGACGCTGAAAACAATGTCTGCGTGAGCTGTTGTCACATGCAATATCAGCAGCTTTCTACGATATTGTTTCCAATATGCACAACAAATCAAGCTTCTTCCACTGACTATCTCACGACTAAGCTTCCGACATTACTGTGAATCTAAAAGACCGATGCGGAAAAAACCCATTTGCAATATAGGAAATATGTTACCGAACTAGCCATGATAGTTTCAAAATATTCACCGGCTAAATGCTGAGGCATGCTGGAGTTTTTATTTTGAAATGGTTAGTATTAATAGTCGCGCTTACTGACCACCAGTTCACACCCATAGCCTGTGGCTTCACCGCTCTAATTGTGTACGACGTGACAATATACTCACGTGGCGTGAAGAAGATGTAAAAAATTTTAAGACAGTTTATCAGGAAATAGAAACAGAAACTAGTAGTCTATTGTCCATTTTGCCTCAAGGTGAAAGATATCAAGTGCGAATTCTTTCGACCAAGATGAAGCGATCGCGTGACGATGGCCATATGTCGATCCATAATGGCCTCCAGGAATCGACTTTTCTACCAATCACCGCTTACCAACTCTGTTAGACCGTGATAATGGGATAACGGCTAGTTTAACATGAATGCACAGCATGACAACAGACACTAAGTGATCAGCCAAAACATCAATATCACGAACGAACGCACACGCGAATGCACACGCGCACGCATGCCCATCATCCTATAAGGACATATCTGTTGAGGCTGCTGACTGCATCATATTTAGCAACACATTCTGACATCATTCTTACGTGCTGTGAGATTCCATTACCCAGGTTTAGAAGAAAAATCCTTTTCTCCGTGCCATTGTTCCTCGGATTTTGAGGTGTGATATCTGGATGGCGGCCATATTGAACATTCTCATCCGCCAAAGGCCCCTATGTGTTGTGACGCGTTTTCGGTCGCAATTAAAAATCCTACCGTCGGCACCAGCATTCTATTGCCAAGTTAGCAATTTCACCATCGTACTAACATACGCCCACTCACATCGCTCCACTGTACTCGATACGGGACAGAGCTGGAGCTAGACCATGCAATAGGACGATGCAATTTCACTAGATATAGACGTAACGGGCCTCTATTTCAATTTCGCAACTTAAAAAATTATATTAATTTATGTGGAATGGAATCATCACATGTTAAGATTTATTTCGTTTCATTACACAGAGGCAGATAATTTAAGCTTATAAAAGTATGCAATTTTAACAATTTTATTTTCAGTCATTCTCGTGTGAATATGCACCTTTAATTTACAGCGGCGTACAGTGGCAGGATGTGATCTGTCACTGAAGTATCTGACCCCCACAATCAAAATACATCACCTGTTAGCTGACGTCACAATCAGAATACATCACATGTTAGCTGACGTCACAATCAGAATACACCACCTGTTAGTTGACGTCACGATCAAAATACATCACTTGTTTGCTGACGTCACAATTTAAATATGTCGCGTAATAGTTGGTGTCATGATCAAATGACGTAGGTCCAGTTCTAACGCGATAAATGTCGGACTGTAACAGTCTGAATGGAGGAATCTAGTTTTAGCCATGCCCCGCCCATCTTTAGCTCAGCTCCAACCACACTTCGTCGTGTTGGGATCGATCGATCCCTGAGTCCCCTGACTATCAATTTCCAGAAAGCTATACAGGTAAGCTGTTGAATAATTTGAGACTAATTTGACTGGGTGCTGTTACTGCATATTGAATATTTTGAAACCAATTTAAGAGTTGCTACTTCAAGTGCTGCCATAGACAGCAACGCCTCCCAGTTAAATTACTTTCAAAATATTCAATAGCTTGCCTGTATAGTTCGACCAAAGTGATAAAACTTATTTAAATCTGCGTCCAAAGCGGACGGAGCTTAGAAAAAGGCGTGACATAGCTTGAAATAAATCTCTTTATTAACGACGGCGTTATTTTAAATCTTTGACACCCGTGTCCGATTTTATCATTATACATGGAAAGCCACTGAGAAACCTGTGTCATTTTTGTTGAAAACTGCTGGTGAGATAGACTCCAACATCGTCCAGCTTAAATTGCACACACATTCTACAAAGACTGAAATCGAATATTGGCACATGATACATGGGCAGTAAGATGGTTGAAGCGTTTACAATGATAGATAAAAGCATTGCATAAGGGAATGTTAATTATAGGGACCAAAGTACGCCCTTGGGCCCCTACGGCTAATGCTCCGTCGATTATGGATATATTTTACGAGCTAAATCTTGCCTCCAGGGCACGAAAGTTATTTTCCGATAGAGAATGAAAACTTCGTGGTGCAATCATGAATCGATAACCTATAGCGCGCGGTGAGGCAATATATAATTCACTTCTCAAGATTAAACGAAGCGAAACCATAGTTACGTAACAGATGATGGGGTCGAAATAAATAGTACCGGTTACCCCTTTAACCCTTACCGTGCTTTACGTTTGAAAATTGAAATTAACACATAGGAATTTCAAGGGTTAACCCTTTATGCCTCAAGCTGGTAAAAAAACGCGGCCTTTGCATTCGTCTTGATACCTGTCCATATGCAGACTAAGTCATTCCATTGATAAATTTAAAAAAATAATCTTCTCTTGGTCTGCAAATGGGCATTTTCTAAGAGCAAATTGAGAATTCCTTGAACATTTTTTAGGGTTAAATGACTAAAGCAATTAGCTAAGAGTCACGTACGTGTTTGCGGAGGTGGGTGGAGTGTGTGTGTAGGCGGGGTGTGGTGGGGTAGGGGACCTTCGTAGCAAACTATCAAACAGCTTGCATATATGGCTGTCTTTTGAAAGTCGAGATACTTGGAGTTGAGAGATAAATAGGTGTGTGTTAGAGTTGTGCCAAATATGTGATGTGTGAGGACAGTTTATTTTGTGGTTAGTAGTTGAGTGAATGCTGGATACTATTATTGCTAGGCGGATGCTTGGTGATTTGCCCACTAGAAAGCTTTCCACAATAACATTAGAAAATGGCATAATGCATGGCATCGTAAATGAAATGAAAGCTCGCCACATTTTCTTACAAAATAATTTCATTTCTAATGACTAGCCACGGGGAATGAATTAACGCAGCTACGTTGAAAAGACGATAATAGGCTACAGTTAAAATACAGGGGTGTATGAACGTACTTGGACCTAGGGGAGGACGGCTGAAGTATGGCTGGGGCCAAAAACCTAGGGGTGCTATGGGGTAAACTATGGGAGAGGAAGCTTCGGGGTGCGGGCGACCCCTCCCCGCCCTCCTTCACCCCACCCCTACTGCTCCTACGCCTAGGAAATAGGTTTAAATGTTTCCAAAGCAAAATACAGAAACATGTATAGTTTATAAGAAATGTGTTGTTGAATAGTTTGAAGGTAATTGGATTCGAGGCCATAGGCAGCAATGTCCTCCAATTCAATTATCTGCAAAATATTCAACAGAACGTTTTACTTTGTTTTGGGAAACATGTCGAGTTTTTTCTGAGCCTTACTGTAGGCAACATGTCTACTATACGTCTCGTCTCTATTAAATGAGTTCTCACCTCACCTCACCTCAAGCGCATAATTACGACGATGGCGATAACAATAAAGACGACCGCTCTGTAGTCGGTGATCATGACTGAGGTTACATGAAGGATACTAAAGTAGCATCATTCTATAAGCTAAA
Source organism: Chaetoderma sp. LZ-2023a (assembly GCA_034401795.1). Taxonomy (NCBI): domain Eukaryota; kingdom Metazoa; phylum Mollusca; class Caudofoveata; order Chaetodermatida; family Chaetodermatidae; genus Chaetoderma; species Chaetoderma sp. LZ-2023a. The sequence continues at coordinate 61,573,428 of CM067372.1, forward strand.
ATGATGAAGATCGGACAACAGTCTATAGTGTTGAAAATAATCGTTCTACTTTTTTTAAACCCCTAAATTTGAATTAGTTATCAGAAGTTAAATTATTCACCAAGTTCCAAATTTAACTCACATAACACTGGGATCTGGGGGAGAGCATTGCAGACGTGTATAACATTATTTTGCTCATGCATCACAATCTAGCTACTGAAAGAATTCAAAGCAAGCGTGTGCTGAATAGTCATCAAAGGTTGTGCTAGATCAATGCCATCGGCGTTAACATACCGAAACCTAATACAAGACGGATATTAAAAATTGGTGGTTACTTGGTGGAATAGTCGCCGGAATATTTAGACTAATAATATATCGGCGCATATCTTTGGAGCAATTAGCTGTCTCTCTCTCTTTATCTCCCTCTCCATCGCTCCCCTCTCCCTCCCTCCCCCCTTCCTCCCTCCCTATCCCCTCTCTCCACCTCCTGCCCTCCCTCTCTCACCCTCCCTCCCTCCGCACCTCTCACTCTTTCTCCCTCCCTCACCCCATCCCTCCCGTCTCCTATCCCTGCCTCCCTTCATGCATTCATCTCCTCCTCCTCCCCCCCACCTCTCTCTCCCTCTCTCCCTCCCTTCCTCCCTCCCTCCCTCCCACCCTCCCTCTCTCCGCCCTCTCTCTTTCTCCCCTCTCCCCATCCCTCCCCCATCCTCCCGTCATCTATCCCTCCCTTCATGCCTCTCTCTCCCTCCCTCCCTCCCTCCCTCTCCCTCTTATACAACAATGTATTTCAACACTTGTGCGGGTATAGCGCAACCTATGGGAAGCGTCCTCGAATATCAGCTGCATGGAATTATTCTGGCAGACATATTGTCAACACACTATAGCATTTCACTAAGCCGTGAATAATTGGTACCTGGAATATAGATTTTTCTAAAAGATTGGCATGCAGTAGAAGTAGCAAAAATACGATTATGCCTGTTTCACCCTTCTATGGCACGCTAATCTTCCAGAAAAGATCTTAGTCACTGCAGTCACGCGGTAGTCAATGTACGTGCGTGATCCGGCCGTTGTCATCTATATATTGACTCAAATTAAGTTAGTTTGAAGCGACAACTTCTGTCCGTCTGTCCGTCTGTCCGTCCATCCGTCCGTCCGTCCGTCCGTCCATCCGTCCATCCGTCCGTCCGCCCGCCCGCCCGTCCGTCCGTCCGTCCGTCTAGTAGACGTGAGCTGTTTCGGGCTATTCATGAATCCATTCCTCACTCAATCATATGACGTCATAATCAACTACGTGACATGTAGGCTGACGTCATAATCATCACGTCATGAATGACTCGATATAATCTGTCTTTAACGCTTAATAGTCCGACACTGTGTACGAAGTGTATGTCTTTACCATTTAAGAAACAGTCTGTTGAATAGTTTGAAACTAATTTGACTGGGCGCTGTTGCTAAATTAGGCAGCAACAACACCCAGTCAAATTAGTTTCAGAATATTCAACAGGTATCCCTGTATAGTTTTCTGGAAATTGATAGTCAAGAAGTTCAGGGATCGATCCCAACACATGCGAAGCGTGGGTGGAGCTTAACTAGGGATGGGCGTGGCATAGTTAAAACTGGAAAGGTCCATTGGAGACGATTTCTAACTAAACCAAATCAGACTTGAAGGGGGAAGATTCATTGGGCAAAGTATTCTAATATAAAAACGTTGAGACGACAACTCGTGTGCGATGTCCGGTCCCACATATATCGACCGACCTTTCTCTGTTCGTTTACACCCAGCTTCTAATAATATTTAACGCAAGCTGTTATTACCTTAGACATTATGACAGCCAATAGCAAAAACTGTGTTAACTTTTTAACCCTCACAAACCAGAAATGACAAATAACGTTCCCGGCAAATTAGTTTCCGTATATTCGGCATCTTTCCTGGTAGGCCGCCTTGAATTCGAGGTTAATAAAGAACATAATAATGTGATTTGAAGTCTAGGATTAACGCTTTAACACAGAAATTTAAAGTTTGTCATATAAAATTTCTACATGCGGACCATCGAAGAATATTTTTGAAAATTTACCACTGGAATGACTCTCTCTCCCTCTCTCTTATCGAGCCAGACATCTCAGTGGTAAAATTTCTAAAAATAGTTATCCCTTGCTCTGTAAATGGACATTTTCCAAGACGACTACTGAAGCCACTTTTTGGGCCGCGTGAGTGTTAAAGTTAAAAGTTGGATATAGAAACAGCGGCTTTCATCTGCCGCGTCTGTAGCATCGTCAAACGGAAGGCCTATAATCTGTTAAATTGTATACATTTCACACAAAAAACATGAACAATGATGAACTCGTCAAGGAAATGAAGCGCCCCTTCTGACGGACGACAGTTACAGCAGACGACGTAATTAATTGCATCAAGGAACGAATAATGAAACGGCATCTGTAAAACGGGCCTCTTAAAATCATCTCTTGTGTTACGCTGTAAAGGATAACTTGAACGGGTCGATAACATGATTACGATAGGAAATCCAATGAGCAAACGACAACTTCTTTTGAAGCAGATGAGAATCACATCGCAACGTATTATTGTCTGGCGTGAATCACCTGCCTTTGATTTGACATGGACGCGTTTCGCTGAACTCTACCGTCTTATGTTTTTTCCTAAAGCAAATCCACATTTTATATTAAAAAGATAAAAGAAAATAAAAAATGTAGAAACAGTGCATGATTGCGTCTGAGATAAATAAGCTGCCGTGTAAAGGAGAAATTGTGTCGGCGCAGGCGACATCCATTAGCGCCATTCAAATTGCGCGTGCGCGAAATCGGTCGTTCTCGCCAGAGGGAATTACGGTGCGGATACAGTACAGCGCAGAAATATAATGCATCATGTTTAACAAAAACCCAGAAACGTGTTAATTAGCAAGAAATGTTCTGGTGAATATTTTGAACATAAGTGGATTGGAAGAACTTCTTCCAATCAATCCAATTATATTCAAACTATTCAACAGTACATTTTATTTTGTTTTAGAAACATGTTCAGTTATTTCTGAGTTGTACTGTATAAGCCCAACAGCAACTCCGGAGACAACGTAATTAACACATCGTGGCCCGTATGGTGTGCAGACGATAGCCATACTAGCTGTGCTTAAACGCACCCATACTGAATATTTTGAAAACTGTTTGATTGGAAGTGGTAGTTGACGTAGGAACCCACGCCATTCAATCAAACTGTATTCGGAAACTTTAGCAAGTTGCAGATTTGTCTACGACAAACGCCAATCATTATTTTGTTTATGGAGCCTGAACAGTATTGTCAATGAGCCTCAGCAGTGTCAGTTTGATTGGATTTTAGCATGACTCTGTTTGACGTCCAGTTATTCTGACAGCTTTAAATCAATACCTAGTAACAAGCAGATAGTAGCTTCCATCGTATTGCGGTTACATTTACACCAACGTTAGTCCTGCCATATCGCCTGCGATAATGTTCGTTTGATAGGTTTGACATAAGGCCTATAGGTTAGTTGCGCTTATGATGGTCAATGCTATTGGGGAATAGTTAATATGTATATTATGGTAAAGAAAGATTGGAAGCAACTATCCATAGAGTGGATGCATTGTTTGAATTATGTTTTGTTGCCGGATTCCAGTTTCAAAAGGATTGACGGTTGATGGCCATCTTGCTTGGAACCAATACACGTCCTTACCATGATAAGCAAGGGGGACTTTAGGATTATTAATGCTGACACATTAAAGAGACATAGCTCAAACATACCTAGGTCTATAAGCAGGCAATAAACGCACGCACGCACGCACGCATGCACACACAGTGCACAGGGTGTACTTGAAAGATGCTGATTTCTGCAGTGAACTCCCCCCATGAGAGCTGCAGCTTGGAGTGAATGAGAATGATACATTCAAGTAATTGTGTGATAGTCAGGTTCGCATGTTTGGAATGTCAGAATGTTGCCATTTCGCCATTTCTTTTTATAGTAGACGGGGAATATGAGCTGAGGTTTGTTAAAAGAACCAATGCCCGGAATCCTATGAGCCACTTACGAAAACGGACATACATTGATATCAGGATATTACTATTATCAGTTAGTGGAGAATTCTTTCTGGTTTAGTCATGGACGCCATTGTTTGGCGTGTGAGTGTGAGTTCTTTCACCCGAAATCAAGGCCATAAAAGTAAGATGAAAGAATAGTGAATACCAGTATTGATTTTATCTGCATTCATTTGTCAATGGATGTGAGATTGTGACCTTGGAACGGTATGGAAACGTTATTAAATCCTAATCTGGCGCGTGGGTTGCGGAATGCGGAACGCGGAACAGAAAGCGCTTATGCGTTGCGAGTAAAATATCGCGTGTACCATTTACCTGCACGCGGTATCATTGCGTTATTTTACGAGAGACATTGCGTTGACATTAGGTTGATTACCTTCCTCATGTTTGATGATATTGCGATATTTCTATCAAATTTCTTTCAAAAGTGACAACACATTGTTTACACTTTGATATCTAGCTTTCCACTGAGACCATTACAAAATGTTTATATACCGAGGCGAGAATTGTAGATCCAAATAGCGGATACTGATGACTAGATTCAAATTGATACCTTGGCCTAATCTAACAACATGTAATTATAATATTAGTGATTTCCCAATTTCTTCTACAAATTAGTTCTTATAAGACGATGCACCAGCTTTAACTACTTGGATTACCCTTTCGTTGCTAGGTTACATGTGCTCTATTCCGCAACGGAATCTTTTCCGTCCGGAAAGATCGCTACGCCGAGCGATTGGTCTTTCCGCATCCCACCGTTCAGCGTTCCGCATACCGCCTACCGCGTGCAGGTAAATGGATGAAGGAAAATAGTAAAGAGCGATCTGAAGTATATTCCGCGTTCCGTTTCCGCAACCCGCTTTCCGCATTCCGCGTGCCAGGTAAACGCAGCGTAAGTAGTTGTAACAAACTAAGCAACGACATTCATTCACGTTGGGTTATCTGGATCGAAGCAGATTTCTAGTATTTAAAATAGCAGGCGCGGTGTCATCTTGCTGCGACCTGCGGTATGCCATGTTCCGATGTATATATGCTAACCACTTTAACACTACCATCCCAGTAGCTCAATTTAACCCTGTAACTTGCAAGATGGCAAAAACTACGCCTGGCGTGGTCGTGAGAAATGTCCGATAACAGAGCCAGTCATTCCAGTGGTGAATTTTCAGAAATAATCTTCTATTTGACCGCAACTGGAGATTTTCTATGAGGCAATTTAAATTTTATTGCTTACATTCGAAGGATCAAAGGTTTAGATACAGCTATAGGTGCCTGGGAATATATCCCACTATCTAACCATATTTTTTCATGCCAGACTACCTGTTGTGATCGGGGATATGTTTTCCCCTTAAAGCATAAGGCATGGCTGATATATTTGAATACATGAGCGTGTGTAATTGAACTATCTTCCTTCACGAATAGACACCGTTAACGAGGTATTCCGAGCGCATATCGTAGACATGCTGTTTGCCCTGACACGTTCGGGTCGAAAGATGGAAAATTAATGGCAGACATTGAAGAACATCTTAAAATATTTCGAAAGAACTATCCCATTTTTGACACGTAAAGACAGCTACTGGAGCTAACATCCATGGTGAGATGTGTTACAAAAATACCTTGCTCCGCCTCCAACCGACCCATCCACCTACCCGCACATATCTCAGTATGAGATCTGTAGAATTATTAGAGTGGTTTGTGGTACACTTCAACAAGAATAAATACCCTTACTTTGAAGGTTGAAGGTAAATGGGTGCTGTCCGGAGCCAATAAGACGAATTCTTGCTGATTTAATCAGGTATATAATAAACGGTTACTATTAAAGGAACGCTAATCTCATCTCAAATGTTGTATTTTGACGATAGATTATGGTTTATAGATTCCATATCATGTTACATTCCGTTAGCTGTATCATAATTATGGGTTTTGTACTATCGCGTAAATGCTGAACAGTGGACGCCACCATTTTTTCTCCTCAAGCGATAATGTGTGATGTCATGTATGTGTCAATGCATTACACTCTTTATTATGTAACACTCATCGTGTTGAATATTTTGAAACTAATTTGACTGGAAGTAAAATTAGTTTCAAAATATTCAACAGCTTGCCTGTATGACTGCTTTTATACCACATTACCAAACTATAGCTGGCACCTCCATGACTGAGCGTATATACCGAGGCAGGCACGCTAGGTTTTTTCTGATTGGTTGAAAAGTAAATCATGACAACCATCATAGGATGTAGAAATGTATCAACATTTAGATACTAAAACCTAAATATACCTTTCATTGTCGGGGTGATAAAAAGGTAAAATCTCAGGGATGCACTATGGGTGGCAAAATTCTACCACTTGAATAGTTACTATAAGATATGGTTAGATTTCCTTTAAGGACAGCATAGAACTGTAAAGACCGCATAGCAAATGCACGTGAATGTCGTCACAGGCCACACTAACCAACAACAACAGCTTCTGGAAACAGTGGATTCAAGATGGACAGCATTTTTCTTATCCACTATGTCTGGAAATATGTGCACGACAATGACATTATTCAGCCTTCATCACAAGCACATAACCTCAGTATAGGCCTATCCAGATCCACCAAAATCATACCACATCTGTAGGCCTACCCAGACCCACCATGATCACGCCACCACTATAGGCCTTCACTAATCCAGCACAATCACGCCGCCTGTAACACGCACGCACGCACGCACACGCACACGCACACGCACACGCACACGCACACGCACACGCACACGCACACGCACACGCACACGCACACGCACACGCACACGCACACGCACACGCACGTTACCTCCGCAAACTTACACAGAGCCATCAGAAATATGACCTCGGGAGGCACGCACGCACACACTAGAAACATATCACCCCCTACAGGCCTTCACAGTTTCCATAGCAACAGACAACCTCTAGAGGCCATCACCCTCCCCTCCCCCCTCCCAACTCCCAACTCCCAACTCCCAACCACACCCACCCCGAGGAATACAACATCTCTATAGAGGCATACACACACTCCGGCGAAACATACACTATCTAGAGGCCTACGCATAACCCATAGAGACACGCCACATCTACATGGTCATGCACACCCTCCACAGAAACATGTTAACTCGATAGAGACATACTCGACACTCCTCAGAAATGCACAACAATTCTTTATACCTATGCAACCTCCCCAATAAACACACCACATCTATGTATGAATATGCCAGCTCCGCCGTCCAAAGGAACGCTCCACATAATGTCCTTCGAAGTCCGCAGAACACACTAGGTCTATAGGCCAAGCATTGCCTAGCGCGCGTTCTTCGGAACCACACCACCTCGGTAGGAATACCTGCATACCCTGGTACCCCCACCCAGTGGAGATGACGTCGGTTTATGAGGAGGGTGGTCCACCCTCCTCATAAATCGACCGTCATCTCCATCTGTCAGTGGTCTGATCCTTTTGTCTTCAGATTGACAACAACTCGCCAGGAGGCGCATCATCTGATTTGCTGTACTGATAATGGGACAGTAATTTTCCGCATGAAAAACGAAGAGAAATGAATGTATGAATGGCCATACAGT